>PITA01009779.1:0-75561 GCA_004023965.1 Spilogale gracilis
GAGTGCCTCATGTGTCCCCGCAGAGGGGTCAACATTGCAATACTATTTGAATTAGAACTATCTGGACAAAGTCACAGTTCTCAAAAACGTACTTTTCCTGGTGTGGGCCACAGACAGGGTCTGGGAGCAAGGAGGGCCCAGCACCAACACCCTCCCCCTTCTGCTCCATGAGGAGAACAGATGCCCCGCGGCTCCCACTGCTCTGCCCGGCTCCCACTGCTCTGCCCGGGCAGTCTCTGGAGAAGGCACCCCTCCTTCCCTCCTCAGCTCCGTCGAGGAACCCTGTGGTCCAGCTATGTGAAAACACCACCGCTGGGCAGTCCACCAGGCCGGGGTGCGCACCTGGGGGTCGAGCCGGCCGGCTCCCACTGTGGCCAGAGCACGAGTGAGGGCCAGGGCTCCCTGGGAAACCGGCTGCTTGTCGGTCTGGGGCAAGGGACGCTAAGGGACGTCACACAGCAAGAATCAAACACGGAGAGGGTCACATTGAAAGGACACAGGTATGAGCCTAAAGCAATCCAGCGACAAAACGTGAGCATCGGGATGAATAAAAATGACTTTAATTATAACACATTGAGGTTTTCAAAAAAAAACCCCTCAGTCTTAATAATTCCCAAAACTGGGGTGGAGGGAATACTCCAGTATTAATGACTCCACCAGAAGGAAGGTCATCATTCATACAGCCCACCGTGCTGTAACTGGCTCAGACAAGGCTCATCATGGGAGCCAAAGCCCCAAACTGCACAGAAGGCTGTCTGGGGAACAGAATCCAGGGGAACAGGTCCATGCGTGTGACTGCTGAACAGTAACAGGGCAACGACAGCCCCAGGGCGACCAAGGCAAGGAGCACTGTCTCTACATGTGGTCACATGTAGCATCCCCCTATGGTGGGACCACTGGTGGGACCCCCTGTAGGCGACGCACCAGCAAGTGCATGGCTCACCTACCCAATATGGGGGCTGAGACCCTCAAACATCCTCCCGGGAGCACACGCGGCAGATGGGGGCGCCGGCACAGCCCCCACCACCGGGAGGAAGGAGTCTGGCATTCAGGGCTTGACATCCCACAAGCTCACCAGCCCGTGGCCCCACTTCGCCAACATCACAGAGATAAGAAAAAAGGGGAGGAGATTTTCTGGATTAAAGAGGTCAAACAGTTAAAACAAGCCAATCCACATGGGAACCTTGACTGGTTCCTGGTTCGGGGAGAAAAAAAGCAACGACACCTGCTCGGAGAGACTTGAATAAAAGCAAGTATCCAGGAGACCCTGCGTGGCTCAGTCGGTTAAGCATCCGACTCTTGATTTTGGCTCAGGTCGTGATCTCAGGGTCGTGGGATCAAGCCCCAAGTCAGGCTTCGTGCTCAGAGGCGAGTCTGCCTGAGATTCTCTCTCTCTCTCTCCCTCTGCCCCTCCCCACGCTCCTGTGCTTGCTCTCTCTCTCTCTCCCCCAAAAGAGAGCAAGAGAGAGAGAGAGAGAGAGAGAGAGAGTCCAGCCAACAGCCACTGATACCCAGCACTGTGGTTGCTTTTCCTCTGTAACAACAGCCTTGCTACAATGTACCAGAAAGCCCTGCCGGGTCAGGGAAAATGTCACAGTTCAACAGCTTATTTTCAAACTGTTGAGCACACAATTTTTATAAAATGTGTGCGCAGGGACAGCATAACCCTCACGGTGGCTGAGCCTGGGTGGACCGACTACAGGCGTCTGCTGGAACTTCTTCCAACACTTTTACCCACTGGAAAAGCGGCATCATGGGGAGATGGGGGAACACGGACAGCCATGCTGGCGGGATAGCAATGAATCCACACGGTTATGTTTAGTTAAGGAGGTTTCCAGGAGAGCCCTAAGATGGCACGTCCCGAAGGCCCCACTGCACACGGCTTCTCGTCTCTCCAGTGCCTCTGATATACACAGTCCTGCTGGATTCCAGGGCGCCCCTCTAAGACCTAAAAGGCTGAGCTGGTAGCCGCTCTTCCCCGCTGCCCTCGGGATCATGAGCCTGGAGACACATACGCAGTCCCTCGGTTGACCACACAATGGCCGGACCCCCCTTCCCACATCCCTAGTACTCATCACGACCACCCTGCTGGGAAGAGATGGCTTGGGGTCTCCTCTCCACCAATAGTGGGCTTCAGGAAGGTCAGCAGGTGCTCAGGGTCATGGAGAAGTGGCCGGTCTGCCTCGAGCCCGTGCCCCACGCCCCCTGCTGTGCACGCTGGCCTGGCCCGCTTGCTGTGAGGCCTCTCAGGCAGCATCGGCAACCCCGCTGCGGGACACCCGGCGTTCCACAAGTTTGCTTTTAACAGCAAACACATTCACAGAAAGAGAAAGGAGAGGGAGAAAGACTTCATATCACTTACTGAAACTGTAGAAGGTGTAAAAAGGCAACGGAATCCCTGTATTTACCAACCTGCCCCAGGATGTTTACAGCAGGTGCATTTGGGAGGCCCGGCTGAGCTGAGGCAGCTGTCCTCCATCCCTGACAAGGGATGGTCCCGTTTCCTTAAGGAGAAACAGGGCCTCGGGGTGAGACGCACGCAGCTCTCAGCGGGCACCACACACAACCGGTCCTCAAGCTCCGGGAGCAGCCCATATGTCTGCAGTGAGGATGCAGCCTGGTGGGAGGGGAGGGCCCCGCAAGACCTCTTGCCAGTTGCCAGAACACGGCCCCCTTCATGCAGCCCACACCACTGCCCACGCGGCGCCCGTCAGCTGGCCTCCAGGGAATGAAGGGGAGGGGGCTGTGGACTACAGACATGTGCCCAAGTCGGACGGGCCACATGGCTGAGCCCCATTTCCTTGCAACCTTCTGGAAGCAGTGACAAATACCATGTGTCTCTCAGACTTAGGGGACCATCAGAAAAACACACACATCTGTTTCCTCCCCCCGCAACGGGGCTGGGATGCAGTCAAGTTCTGAAAACAAGTCGTCCCCCGCCCCACCCCCCGGACATGGAAGCAAGACTATGGTCATCCCGGAGACGGCTGACTTGCAGCGACATGAAATGTGGGCTGCCGGCCCTGACCCCACACGAGCCAGGATTGGGAGGTACAAGACAGCAGGCTGGGGACAGGTCCGGGGCATATGCCCCACCCTGGAGATCCGGCGTGGACCGTCGGGCGCTCTCCAAATTCACAGGCGACCCTATAGGTCCTGCTCGTGCTAAGTTCATCCCTAACCACGCTGGGGTGAAAACAGGGCAAAGCATCCAAGAAACCGTCCTGGGATCCTGCCCTTGGGGGACCTTAGAGAACTGCCACTGCCCCAGTGACTTACAAAGATTTCTACAATATCCAGCCTGACACTCAGGAGGTGGCCTGGAGCACCCATTCCTACGTCCTACGACCATCTTCCGGGGTGCCCCAAGGGACTGGGGCACCCCCGAGGGACAAAGTGCCAATCACGTGTCACATTTTTATAAATCACGGGACTTTTGAATCAGCTCGGAATTGGGCCGTGAAAGGAAAAGCATCAATTTAGCAAAACCACAGAAAGAATCCTCAGATTTTCTCCAGAGCCACAAACTGCTGACTTGGGTAAACACTCTGATTTTCAGCAGGGAGAAGGAAAAGTCCTTCCTTCGGCAAAGACACCAGCGAAAGGCACCGGGGCTCCTCAAGTCAGCGGTGATCCGCAGGCCAGAAGGACACGGCCTCTTGGGTCCATGCCCTCGGGCTTCTGCAAAAATCTAGCAGGTGGAAAACAGGGAGGCACCCATGGGGGCTCTGACCCACCCCCCCAGGGGGAGCAACTGCTTTTCTTGGGGGAAGGCTGACAGCTGTGCTAGAGTCGTCCTACAGTTTTGCTCCCCGGGTTCAAAGCTGAGCTCAGCCAAGTACTAGCCAGACCACGGAGGCTCCCGAAGAAGATGCTGTCCCGGCCCAGAGGACGGAATGCACACAGGTGTAGACATGCTGAGCCTCCCACCCATGTTGGCATGTGACTTCATTTTTAGACAAGTGTATGTCCTCTCATACACTCCAGAACCTGCCTGTTTCGCAAGGTCCCTTTACCCTTGATGTGCCTACATCTTTCTTTGCATTATAACCGAAATGCTCCCCAAAACCTCACATATATCGTGGTTAAATTCCACGACCCGGAAATTTTACAAGGTAACAAAAAAATTCAGCATTTAATCCCACGGGTGAAGCAACGATCTTCTGTAAATGGGAATAAGCAACAATCCCAGTGTGTATAAACTTCTATGTGTTTAAGTCACTCTGTGTATCACATTCTGAGAGGCGCATTCAGTGAGAGTTTCCATCTGGACTCTGTTTTGATTACTAAACTCTAAGTCAGATTCTATAGAAAATTGGGGAAGTACTGGAAAGCATAGGGAAGAAACAACAACAAATACCTGTCAGACTTGGACCCACACAAAACCATTATTAGAAATTGGGTCCACTTTTTTTGACTCCCCAAACTATACACTCTTACATGTTGACACAGATACTTTTGGTTATAAGATTACAATCATTTCCTAAATTGAGTTTTTTATTATTATAGTACCATTAATAATACAATAATAATTCCTCCCTGAGCTACATGCCCCAAAAGGAAGGGAATTCTTCTCCCTACTTCAAACAGATCCTGGGAGTCTGGATTAGGCACTCCCTATGTCTTAGTTGAACACATGAATGTTATATTGTAATGTTTTCCCTGTATCATTACAGATAACATTATACTATGAAGATTTTGCTGTATCATCATCATTCTTCAAAAATGTAGTTTTTTGAAATGCCTACAAAATATCTCTCTACATAGCATATTAGTGGAATTTATTTTTGGAATAAATTTTTTTATGGAATCTCCTGCTCCTGGGCACTCCGAATGTTTCTAATCATGAACTGTACCAACTGAAGCTATAATAAACATTCCTTTCTAGAAACCTTTATTTCTCTCCTCACGTTCTCAAACAGATTCCTAAAATTGAGAGTAGTAGACATGAGGACTGATCCCATATTCACACATCTCTTTATATTACATATAGGAATATATTTTTTGAAAACTTCATGACTCAATAGCCAAAAGTAGCCCATCATTAAGCTTAATCTCTACTTGTGCACTTCAAAGAATTCTGAGGGCTTTTTAAATTTCTGTAACCCTCATCAGTATTTTTCTTCTATGAAGTCACCTGTGCCATTTGCCTCTTTTCCTATCAGCAATCATAATTTGGGGCAGAATCCTACCAAATTAGTGACTACAGTTTTATGATCTATTTTAGAACATAGCAATGATCTGTTTTCACCAGTTTTCTTTTGTTATATGTAAGATTTTATTTATTTGAGAGAGAAAGAAAATGAGTGGGGGGTGGCAGACAGAGGGAGAAGCAGGCTCCCCACTGAGTAGGGAGGGAGCCTGATATGGGGCTCAATCCCAGGACTCAGACCATGAACTGAGCCAAGCGTAGACGCTTAACCAACTGAACCACCCAGGTGTCCCTTAACTGATGAGCTAATTCTTCAAGATGGGCTGTCGAGTCATTTTGTCCGGTGCCCCCAAAAGTCCTACAGGGATTGAGATTATTTCAAATGTTTGTTACCCTGGGAGGAACGGATCTTTAAAACACTGAGTCTTCCTGGGGTGCCAGGCTGGCTCAGTCAATGAAGCATGCAACTCTTGATCTTGGCGTTGTGAGTTTGATCCCCATGCTGGGTGTGGAGATTACTTAAAAAGAGAATCCAGACCATGAATGAATTATTACCCTTTTAAAATTGTTCGCTAATCTAACACGCTTTCATACTCGTTGGTAAAGATACGGTTTATCTGGTGTTGCTTTATGTCATGACATTTTCCCCCTAGATGTAAGCCTCTGGTTATTGGTGATATATAGAAAAGCTTTCCCAATAGATCATTTCCAAATATATTAATGATTTTACTAAAAATTTTTAGTGTGTTTACTTAGATGTCTAAAGTACACAGTGTCTGAAATCAGCAACTGCATCTTATAACATCCCTTTAACCTCACTGAGGGAACATCGCCACATCAGGCTTTTACAATTGGCCTGATATTAACAAGATTATCTAAGTTAACACCACTAACGTTTGTTTTTACTTTGGCATAGATAATAATTAAGATTATAAGACGTTATCCTCCTATCTCTAGTTGCCTGTGGTTTTTAAAAATGAGAAATGTGTGATTAATTTTCTCAAAAGTCTTTTGGCTATCTCATCATCTCCCTATTTAAAATGTCTAAATGATTACAGACACCAGAAAAAACACACGAAAGCTCAGAAAGAGGGAGAATTCCATTTCCGAGTGACCTCCTGGTATACCTTAACCGCACACTAACCGGGGCGTGTGGGTGGCTCAGAGGGTCTTCGCTTGGTTCAGGTCATGATCCCAGAGTCCTGGGATCAAGCTCCCATTGGGTTCCCTGCTCAGTGGGGAGCCTGCTTCTCCCTGTGCCTGCTGATCCCCCTGCTTGTGCATTCTCTCTCTCTCTCTATCAAATAAATAAATAAAAATCTTTTAAAAACAAATAAATAAAATAAACTACACATTAACTATCACTGTCACACTGTTGCACCTCTGAAAAAATCCCAGCTCACGTGCAGTCACTTCCCCCGAGTGCATCTAGAGAGAAACAAGTGAATTAGCACAGTGCCATTCTCCCCTTAATGTGGGGCCACGTTTTCTTGCACATCTGTCCTTAACCACAGACAGCTGGGAGCAGGCAGCAATCTCAGGTGTACCTGTGAGGATTCCACATACCTGGAACCATGAGATTTAAACAATCAGAACAGGGTGTGTGATAAAAATGAATGAAAAATAAAATGAATGCATGGCCACAGTCGGCAGTGCATTTTGGCTCACACCTTCCCTCCGGTGTGACGGGGACGGGCAGACAGTGGATTGATTAATGTAAGCCAACCATACATCGGGGAAGTCGTGAAAATGATGTCCGCCTGTGATACGTATTTTATTTTAATCTAAAACATATAAGTGAACCATCACTAATCAATCTGCTGCAGAGCCCAGGGCCTCTCTCGTTGAGTAAATATCTGCTGATTTCTTTTTACACTGATTTCTTCACAAATCTCAGGGTCAGCTGATGCTTGGACACAGGTTTGACCTCCTCGAGTCCACAGTTATAGAGATATGTTTCTCGATATAGCCCCGTAAATGTATTTCTCTTCCTTACAATCTTTTAAAAAAATCTATTTATTTGAGGGCCGTCTGGGTGACTCAGTCATTAAGTATCTGCCTTCGGCTCAGGTCATGATCCCGGAGACCCGGGATCGAGTCCCACATCGGGCTCCCTGCTCGGCGGGAAGCCTGCTTCTCCCTCTCTCACTCCCCCTACTTGTGTTCCCTCTCTAGCTGTGCTTCTCTCTGTCAGGTAAACAAATAAAGTATTTTAAATAAGTAAATAAATAAAAGTTAAAAATCTATTTGTGAGAGAGAGAGAGAGAGAGAGCGCGCACGCAGGTGCGAGCGGGGGAGGGGCGGACGGAGAGGGAGAAACAGACTCCCTGCTGAGCACGGGGCTAGGATAGGGATGCGAATGAGAAGCTCATGACTTGAGCCAAAATCAAGAGTCCACTGCTCAACCCATGGAGCCACCCAGGCACCCCAGTCTTACGACCCTTTTAATAACATTTTTTTCTCTAGTCCACCCTGATGTAAGAATGCATATGCAAAATACGTGTTAATGCACTGTTTTTGTTATCAGTAAGGTTCAGGTCAACGGGAGGCTCTTAGTATTAGGTTTAGGGGGAGTTAAGAGTTACACGAGGGTCTTGGCGTGGACGAGCGTTGGCTCCCCAACGCCTGCACCGCTCCTGGACCAAGGGTGTGACGCAGCATCAGTCTCCCGCTTTGCTTTTCTTACAGTGACGTGTTTCCATACACCCATAAATCTGACTACAAACCGTGATCAATTTTCATTATGACATGTCTAAATCAACAGCTACTGTTTCTTTTTTTAAAAAGATTTTATTTATTTTAGAAAGCAAGAGCTCCAGCAAGTGAGCAGGGGGCGGGGCAGAGGAAGAGGGAGAGAAAGAGTCTCAAGCTGACTCTGCACTGAGCGCAGAGCCTGACCCGGGGCTCGTTCCCACCGCCCTGACATCAGGACCTGAACCGAAACCAAGAGGCAGACGTTCAACCGACTGAATCACCCAGGCGCCCCATCAACAGCCACTGTTTTAACAAGTTTTCCTCGTTCTGTATTTTCAAGGCATTAAAGGAAAACTTGCTTTTTCCCTCCTTTTCACAGTGCGTCCAACCCGACCCCTGGGCTCCATGAAGAGCTCAAGCATGGGCGGGACACAGGACAGTTCCCAGAAGCAGGTCTGGGGGCCGTGCACCCCACTGAGGACACAGAAACGCGGAGGGGAGAGGAGCCAGCAGCCTCCTCGTGGCTGTGCGCAGGCGGGCAAGTTCACGTGCACACGAAGTGCAGCTTGCAGCTCATTCTGCAGCCCTGAGGAAGTAGGACGGAATTATGCGATCAATCCTTAAAATAAACGATGTCTATGTTACAATATTGAGAGAAAGAAATTAACAGCGACACTTTTTACCGTGTTTGTATGGACAGAGGAAAAGGATGGAAAGACAGACACACGAGACTATTACCAGGAACCACACCCGACCTTTGAGAAATGGAATCGTTAGAAGTGACACTACACGCTGTGATTGGAGGTGTTTATGAAATTCGCCGTATTACTTTTGTAACGTAAGTTTGTGGTTTTAAGAAAAAGGATGCATGTACTGGGAGTCACATTTTGGGGACAGATGAAGCAGGTGACTTTCTGGAAGGGACCAGTGGTTTGGATTTCCCTGCAGCTACTTTTTAGAGACAGCCGTGTGCAGAACCTCATTCCCTTTAAGAAAAGCAAAGCGCAAGAGACTGCCGGTCTCCCAGCCCCGTAAGGAAGGGGAGGTTCTGTGTGAGGCCAAGGCTACTGGAGAATGTCCCAGAGTCGAGAAAGGCAAGCCCAACCAGGGCTCCGCACCCAGACATGTTGCGCCTCGGGCTGGCCAGGTCCCCTCTTGGCCTTGTTGGGCCTCGAGGGCCGCGATCCTGCTGGTCACCGCCAACAGATCTTGCAGAAGTGGTTGGAGGAGCAGAGACAGCCCACGGAGCCCTCACAGCACCCAGGACACAGGGGGCTGTCGGCCCCCATCATTCCAGGATAGGGGACATTTTTCTACTTTAAAATCTGAACATGGAATTGGTTACAGAAGAAAGCACTGATTCTATTTTTTAAACACCAATGAGGAGTTAAAAGAAGTTAAATGATTCCAGTATAAATCACGGGCTTCAGGTATGATTGCCGGGTCCTTGTGGCCAGCCTCGGCCAGCAGTTCAAAGACAGGTGTGTGTTGGCGTGTGGCTAGCGTCCTTCACCAGCTGCCTTCCTGAAGGGGCTCATCCCGAAGACCTGGGTGGGCCGGACCGCTCGGAGGACCAGCAGCCTCCGAGCGAGGCAGTCTTCCCCAAAGCAGGCGCCCTTCCACTCGGAACAGCACCACAAGCCAATCAGATCCTCCAGACAGATCTCGTCATACACATCTCCTCCTGTTTTCATTGACCCTGAGAGAACCCCAAATCACCCCAAAACAACAGAGAAACTGAAATGCAATCCCTCTCAGAAGAATCCAGGCGCAGCCTCCTGCAGACCCAAGGCTCAGTGGAGAGCGGGCTCTGGAGGCAGTTGAGGAGAGGTCCCCGGGAGGACGCCATAGTGCCGGCGCCTCGGAACTCAACTAATGCAAGCAGGTGCATGGGCTCAAGTAGACGCCCCTCCAGATGCATCACAGCCCCAAAGAGCAACAGGGGGATGGGCCAGCGCACCAAAGCTCCCCAGTCCTGCCCCAGCCCACCACTCCTCCGCCCACAGGACATGTCCTCCAGATGCCCAGGATCCCCGGCCCCCCATGGCCTCACAGACCCCAGCTCTGCACACCTTCTCCCGGTGCCTTCCCCTCCGTAGAAGAGCCCTCCTGCCACCAGTCTGTGGACCTCATGTGACATGACCAACCACCCGAATACCCTTAGTGACTCGGGTACTACCAGCTTTGTCCCGGTCCACCTGCTGGACCCGTGTTGCCTCTTCCCCACACAGGAGACGGACCAGCGAGCCTCTGGGGCCCCAAAGCAAGCATCAGCGTGAAGGCACAGATAAAGCCACTTTTTTCCAGCCCGGCTTTGGGGTAAATCCAAGGCATTTGTGAGCTACAGGATCTCTTCCAAAGGTTTTGTCCCCAGCCTCCAGCATTGCTGGCTGGGGTCAGGGATGGTGCCTGAGGGCAAGGAGAGAGGGCAGGCCCTTCCCGCTGAGCTGGGGGGCTACAAAGCCCATGCAAGTTCCCTTCCAGCTGGAGACTGCAAAGTAAGAATGTGGCTCAGGTTGCAAATTGATTTCCATGACAAAGAGCAGTGAATCTTGTTACCCAGAGAGAGGCACACCCCTGACTCGGGGACCTGACTGGCAGCAGGGGGCGCGGGGGCCTGGCAGGGGCGTCTCCCCGCATTCTCCCGAAGTCCCTGGGGGTGGCCTCTGGCCTCCCCACTTGCCACTTGCCGGGCTCCTCAGAAACCACCAGGACCAGCTTCCTCCGTCCAACCTAGGGCCTCCCACCACTGCCAGCTCTTCGAGCCAGCCCTGTCTGAAGGGCACTGCGCTTCGTGGTTCATTTTTCAATCCAGCCGCGGAGCAAGCATGAACTCTGCACTTGGCCTGGCATGTGCCATCTGAATTTTCATTACTTCTAACTCCAGTGGAGGCGGGAGACTGGCCGCCAAGCCTCCGCCAAGCCTCCCGTTGGGATAACGGGGCGAGACTGCCTGCCCCGGCCGCCGTCAGCCCACGTGCTCTCTTGAGCCACGGGAAGCAAACGTCAGCAGGATTCATGTTCCAGGCCAAACAAAACGCGCATCACCAGGTAATGGACCCACCCACCCACACTTAAAACTCCAAAGTGGGGGGGAGAAAAAAAAAGAAAACTCTAGTGGAATAAAAAAAAAAAATTGGGGGGGGGGGAATCGAATTTTTAAAGCCTTCTCAGGAGGTCTGGGGCCCGAGTCCTGTGATTTTTAAGCCGGGAAAAACTTGTAAAATCCTGAGTCTAAGGAAGGTGTGGTTGCTCAAATGCAGCGGGGAGGTTTCCCAAAAAGCTCCCAGTGAGCAAGAGCCCCGAGGCGGAGGGGCCGAGACAAACCCAGCACTAATAAAACCTGAGAGCCCCGCTCTGCTGCAGGGAGGCCACTTTATAACCTAGCCAAGCCCTCTGCCAGGGAATGATTGCTTTTCCAACCCAGCCCAAGAATGCGCTCTGCCTTGTGTCTCTGCACAGACATCAAGCGAATGAGTGGGCGGGGTCAGAGGGCCAGAGGCTGCAAGGGTCTGAGGACAGCGGCCACACAAGCTTGCATGCCCGACAAAGACCCTCTGGGTCTCAGGTCTGGAAGCAGCAGCAGCGCAATGGAAGGGGGCCCACAAACCACCTCCCTCTCCAGCAGTCCAGCCGCTGGCTAACGAAAGCAAAGATGTGCTTCACTTAGCAATCGTGCACAAAAAAACAGCCTTGTCTTGCCTTCTGAGAGCATTCCAATCCTATGCGTCTTCTGCAAGTCACCAAGACTGTGGCATTGGTTTAAGGGTTCCTTTGCTCAATCCCACAGCTGCTGCCCTGCCCCCATTCATTCCCCATTCCAAAAAAGCAGCAGCAGCAAAGTGGACAGACACTGAACCCCAGGCATGCTTCGGGTTCAATGCATGTGGGGACAGGTCTCTCCAGGGCCTGGCTGCCCCATTCCTGGCCCCCCCACCGACCAGGGAAGGTGCAGCACTCCCACCCCAGGAGCACGGGCCCAGACACCTGGCGCAGAGGTGCTGGACGTTCTCTCCAGAAGACTCCTGAAATAACGGTGCACAAGTCCCCGGGGGAAGACCGAGAAAGGAAAGCAGACGGGTACCTCTGCCCTACGCCAGAGGGCACAGGGTCGAGAGACAGGACTCAGCTGCGGACACCCAGGGAGGCAAAGCCATCCCCCAGGCTGCAAAGGCCTCCTTGTGAGATCTTTCTCAAGGAGACACTAAAAATCCTCTCCAGGGACGTCTCTATGCATCCTTCCCACTCACGGTTCTGTTCCCCCTCTGAAAATAACCACTTCCCAACCTCTCCGCGCGATGACGATGTGTCTGGGGTCAACACCTCCCTACTTCTCTATACGCTTGGACTGCCCATGGCATTTGCCTGTGGAAAAGCAACACTCCACATTGGAATGCCATGCCTGGGCCGGCCGGTGGCCTCCTTCTCCGGTTGGATACCCCGTTGGCGGGATTTACCCACAATGCTGCTGACCCAAGGGCTCATGAGCCTGGCAGTCTGCACTTTGGGTCCCCCAGAAAACTCTCCTGGGAGCCCGAACCACTGGGTGCAGTGCCACCTGCCCCAACCTCCCATGTACCTGGAGGGAGAAGAGTTACCTCTCCCAGCCCGGGGTGCCAGCTGAGGAGGTCTTGGGCTACTTCAGCCCTGTCCCCTTCAACCTGTCTGCCCAAAGCACTAGGCCAGCCACAGTGTTTAAATCTGGGGTGATTTCTGTTTGCAACTCTGGTCAATGGTACACAGTCATTAGCTCCCAGAGAAAACAAGTTCCAGTGATTTCAAATGACTAGATTTCAGAACCATGAGAGAAAATTAATGAAAACATATTTTTCTCTAGGAATGTGTATCCAAAGAAATGACCTTAAAAGTTCATTTCATACTTTTAAACAATAATATATATGCATGTTATTAAATCTTCCCTTAAGATTTCTATTCCGGGATGCTTCCCGGATTTAAAACAAGAAAAGCATGTAATGAGGTCCCACCTAGTGTAGCAAAACCCAAAACTGTAACAATAAAAAAAAAAGCCACCAAAGAGTACAAGGTGTTGGAGAGGGAGGAGTAGCCTGGTCTCTGGGAACCCCCAGCTCACACGTTTATGGACATTATCCAAGGATGGCAGACCTTCAGGGCTGTGGGGAGGGGGAAGATCGGTTATGGGGAGGGGGCAGTAGGTACTCTCAAAAGCTTCTCATAAATTTTCCATTTCCAAACCATCTCATTTCTAGGATTTTTAATGTGTTTCCAAAGGAGAAAAAAAAAAATCCAGTTGTGCACCAGGAAATATCTAAAGGTTCAGGCATCTTAGATTATCTGTGCACATTTGACAAGTAGGAAAAAAAATATGCTTAGTCTGTTCAGACTTACTTTCCCCCACCTTCAGTTTTAACGACAAAGGAGAAGCAAAAAAGAAACAGGATGAAAGTCGCACTTGCTCGCACATTCTAACTGAACACGTAGACGAAGAGGGAAAATATCTCCATGGACAGTTCTCACTGTCAAAGGGCTATGGGCTATGTTACGCACCGATTTTCAGGAAATCAGAAATCACCCGCGCTCCCGTCGCCCTCACAAGAGCGGTTTCGGGTCTGCCTGTTGACTCGGACCTTTTTCCTGCCTCATCCCGAGTTTTATTTTGGGATTTATAGTTTATTAGGCAGTTAACATCTTTACGGTATTCCTTAAAGTGGGCACACCTGAGATGAGAACGCTCCCTTTGGATCCTGAAATATGCCACTCAGACCAGGAAAACAGTGCTCCTTTGAAAAGGTCAGCTTCCCGGGCCAGCTTGTAAAGGGCCATGAACGCAGGCGGTGCGAGCTGTCGGGAGCTGTCGGGGGACGGGGCACGCCCACAAGACGGGAAGCTGGAGACTGCATTAACCTGAAGGGCCTGGAGGGGAGGGTTCGCGGCCGCCCGCCCAGGGCCAGCGCTGTCCACTACGCACACCAGGCCTGCTCCCGCCAGCTGGGAGGGCCCACACCCAAGCTGCAAGGCCTCATCTGCCAGCTCTCCTCCAAGGGCAACTCTGTCCCCAAGCCCGCCTCCGTGTCCCCCTTCATCATAAATCACCTTTTTATAAACAAGACACAGAAATACTCAAACATCAAAATCCAAAATCCAAGGGCTCCCCTGTCCCCAGACTGAGGACCTGACATCCAAAATGCCCCATTTCCGGGCAGGGATGCTGCCACCCAGGCCCGGCTCCCCCCACCCGGCGGGCAGGGGGGCGCCCCTGACAGCCTCTGTCCTCTCCGGAGGGGCGGGGGCTGGGCTCCTGGAGACACAAACCCCCAGCAGTTGGAAAATGTGATCTATCTGACTGGGCCCTTTGAAAACAGCAAAGCAGGCATTGTGTGGTTGCGCACTTAACTCTTACAGATGTTACGAAGCTTCGTGAAACCCAGCATTCATAGAAGCAAACGCTCTACTCTGGGGTTTTAAATAAAAGAGCACAAAGAACAAGAAAATCGTTTTTCGGCACACAGTGGAAGTCTGCCTGGGCAGAAACTGGAGAGAAGGTTTCTTTGTGAACTCGGAGGGAAAAGTGGATAAATTTCCCTTTCGTGGAGGAAACCCTAAAAACCGATCCTGGGCAAAGTGTCAAAGGACATTGAAATACAGATACTTAGAGCTCACACGAGGCGCAGGCCCCCTGCGGTGCCACGTGCCCACACTGGCTGCCAGCACGGGCCCGGGGCACAGGAGGGGAAGCAGCAGCCCGGCCACAACCACATGAGGGGGTTCACGGTGGGGGGTGCAGAGCAGGCGCAGCCCAGAGGGTACTGTGCATGTGTGTGTGTGTCGCTCTGGGCAGGGGTCTGCGGTCAGCAGGGCAGCATCAGGGCCCCGCAGCCCCTCTTCTTAGCTGTGTCGCACTAGCCAGAGGCCCAGATGCTGGTATCAAGACCCCCATTCCCCTCCACCCCAACTGCGTCCTTTGACCCTGAACTGTGTCCTCATTTGCACACGCGTGTGTGCTTCAGCCGCTCATACACACGGGCCAGGCTCTCTCCTCCCGGAGGACCAGCACCCTGGCCCTGAGCCCGCCCTGGAATATTCCAGAGCTCTACCAAGTCGTGCGCACGCCCCACAGACAGCCGGGCGCGGGTCCAGATGTCCGGTGGGGAGGAGGCAGGCCTGGGAACGGTGGCTCGGGTGACACAAAGGCATCTGTCCTTGTGGCTGATGGATGTCAGATGGGACGGGACAGATCAGAGCAGAGATGGCCAGCCACGTGGCTGTCCCCACGTGCAACCCCACAGGTGACATCAGTGCATCCTGCCCTCCGTGATGAGCAGGGCTGGAATGAGGCTCTTGATCGGCAGACCCGGGCACACACACGCCCCACTGCATATTCGAGACCAGTCCACACACCCAACTGCCTCTCAGGGGCCCCCGTCCCCCGAAGGAAGTTCTCATCTGTGAAGGACAGCAGAAATGGGACATTTTCTTTCTGGCAGCCATGCCAGCCAGCCACCGGCCTTCGGGCCCGGGCAGGGCCGCCCCGCAGCCCACATCCTGCACAGCCCACGTGCCCAGGGAAAGAAGGACAGGACAGACCCAACAGCCAGAGCGGTGGCGGACTCGAGGGACCAGGACGCGAAGCCTCTCCCAGGAGGCCCTGTGCCAGCCCGGGGAGATGGCGGGAGCCCCGGCGCCAACGGAGGGCCTGAGATGCAGACCCCAAGCGCCTCCAAGTCGTCCAGCGGCCCGCTGGGCAAGCGTCCCGCTGTGGGCATGTGGGCACACTGTACGTGTAGGGCAGCACCCCGGACGTGTGACAAGGCTGTCGGCGGCATGCGGAAAACCACGTGTCCAGCACTAAAGACCAAGCTCAGGGGGTCTTCAAACAGGGCACAGAAGAGCGGGTGGGCGGACGCCCTCGCACACCGCAGGCCGCACCGCGCCGAGCAGTGCCGAGCGGACCCGCGCCAGGGCCCACATGCCCATCAGCGCAGAGCCCGCGGGCACAGGCTGCCCCCGAATCCTCATTCCGCAGGACGGGATGAGAAGGCTCTACGCAGCCAACCTGACACTGGTGGGAGCTTGAGCCCAGAGTCATAGCCCCAGCCCGTCCACCCTGGGTGCACGGGCCTCAGAAGGCAGCATCTGCCCTGACCAGGGGACACCCACACGTGACAGCCCCAGGATAGTCCCCACCAGGGCTGCCCAAGGCCCAAAGCTCTTCAAGAAGTTCATGGTCAAGCACCGTTTGCACCCAGTTTGCTGCACGTGATGACGCACGTGTGAAATCTGGTGCTCGGCGACCTGCACGTGGGCACAGCCATGGTTCTACAGCTGCCTAGGCGCGTCACACGGGAGACACCACTCGCCAGCATGTGGTGGGGGGGGGCTCCTCTGCGGCCTCCCACCCAGGGAACTGGCTGAGCCCCAGCCCACTTCAGCCACCGCTCTGGGATGGAGCCTCGTGCACACACTCATGGCCACAGTGCAAGTCCTGGGGGCCAGTCACCAGCCGTGTCATCCCACCCCATCCGGGGGCCCCACTGTCCTCCTGAGCCCCGAGGCCATGAGGCCTGCAGGTGCTCGCTGGCCCCTGACCCCCCTCTTCACTGTGAGGACACCACCACCAGCCCAATCCTAATCACCACAGTCTCCCTGCATCCCAGACAATGAGCAGGAACCGCCGCTCTGCCCTGAGGGGCAGGTCCCGAGGCTGCAACAGAGCCTGGTGGGGACCCGCGCACAGGTCTCCTGTGGGCGAGATGGGGAAGAGAAGGGCAGAGCTGTGCCGGGCTCCCGCTACTCCCGCACCAGTGGTCCGCGCACAGGTCTCCTGTGGGCAAGATGGGGAAGAGAAGGGCAGAGCTGTGCCGGGCTCCCGCTACTCCCGCACCAGTGGTCCCCACCTGCCGGGTCCGCAGAACTCCGAGCTAACGTCCCGCAAACAGCAGCGCCAAAGGGCTGAGAAGTCACAGACCATATAGACTTCCACCCTCAGGGTGAGCTCCTTCCTGGCCCTCAGACCCAAGGGTCCATATCGCTGCTGGGGGAGCCCACACACCCCTGCAAGACGGCCTCTGGACGTGCTTTCGCAAGGTGAGCCTTGCTGGGAGATGACGAACCTAGGGGAGAACCACCAGGAGCCACAGTAGAAATGCCCATCCTGAGTCCATCTGTGTGGCACGAGCTGCAGGGCTAGAGGGAACACCTAGGCTTACACGGGGGATCTCAGGCGGACAGCATGTCTGGGGGCCGTGGAAGGACCAGTGGGCCAGCGGGAAGACCCTGATTGGAAGCACAGAGATGTAGCCAGCTCCTGTGGGAGGGGCCTCCCCGGGGCCCCCAGGACAGGCACAGAACCAGAGCTGGTCAAAAGCCCACTCGGCCCCATCAAGACCACCGATTACCCTCACCTTACGGATTCCTGCAGAAACGTTCTTCATGCCCGAATAATGCATCCTGACAGTCCGTAGGCCTGTAAGAAGCGCTGATCTAGACAGGGGTGGCAGGAGTTCTCTACTCAAGAGCTTCCTTTCCCTTAATGACCCGCTGTCCACAGACCCCATGTGGCTGTGTGATCTTCTATACGCAACAGCCCAGGGCACAGACCAGAGCCTGGAGCACCTGTCCCCATCTTCCTGCTCCACCCCTGCTCCTCTTCCTAGAAACCCCAGCCTCCCCCCCCCACCCCTGCCCTGGGCAAAGGTCACCCTGCCCACCGACTGAGATGTCTGAGGAAAGGGCGAGACCTGCTCCTCCCCCCATGCACCCACTCCCCAGCAGGGGGGCAGGGGGGAGCAGGACAGAGCCAAAGCTGACAGGTGACTGGGTTTCCCAGGAAATGAAGGGAAAGACAGCACACATGGAGGAAACAGCACATGCAAAGGCACTGGGACACAAAACCAAAGGCCGACAGATGAGGCCCTGCCCCTGCAGGAGGGGAGGAGGGCAGAACGCCCTCCCTGGGGCCGAGGATGACGCAGAAGGCCAGGGAGGCTGCAGGGCCCCGTGCTTGCCCAACTGTCACCACCAGGAAATCAGCCCAGGCCCCAAATCCACACCTGCCTGATGCTGGAAGTTCAGACAGCCTTGTCACCCGTGGACAGAAAGAAGCAGCATGATCCCAACACGAACATGCCACCCTCGCTGGGAAGACCTCCAGGCTGCTGCCCCTCCTGCCCTTTGCGGAAGGGGAGCCCCGACTTCAAATGCAAGAAAATCTCAGCTCAGCACAAACGGGCCTGCTGTGCGCTGCCCTGCCAACAGGCCCGGCCCAGGCGGCCTCCCTGCAGACCCCCTTCCTTTCAACAGCCACTCGCCGCACCAAAGGCCTGGGAGCTCCCCTTCAGAAGTGTTTTTTCATCCCTGGAGTGGGGGAGGCCGAAGTGAGGGGTCCTCATAACTCAGAGTCTCAGCGAGCTGCCCGAGCCAACGGCATAAATCAGAAGACGTCTTTAGCATTTCGGGGCAGAGGAAACGGCTCTCCAGCTAAGCTCCCTACTGTTTCTTAAAGTGATTATTTTGATTTAAACCACGGCCTGGTGACTAGACTTGTAGCTACCAGCTTCAGGCCGTTAGTCCCGGGAGCCACTTGCACAAAGAAACACTGTTGGCGGGGTCTGGGGCCTCCTCCAGGAAGGTGCGGCGGGCTCCGGCTCCCTCCACAGACAAGCACTTGTTCCCGCCCGAGGATGCCGGCCCCCTGCCCACCGCCGCCACGCGCACACTCCGGAACGTTTGGCCCGGCACCACAGCAGCTCCCCTGCGGTCTGCACCGGCACACACGCGCTGGGAAGGCAAAGGGAGAACCAGACCCCGGGTGCGCTCAATGGGGGCGGGGGGGGGGGGGAGCCGCCATGTCGTAATTCTGGTCTGCAACCTCAGCCCATCGCCGGTGGGTCAGGGCGGGCCGGCAACACGGGGAGGAAGGAGCCCGGTGTTCTCCACTCGTGCATCCTGATTCAAAGCAACCGTTTCACAATCTGCAAACTGTTCCCGGGCAAAGCAAAATGCATTCGTGACATGGTTCAGAATTACGGATCTGATCAAAAATGCTGGGGGGGGGGCAGAGGCTAGGATGACTTGCTCGTGATGCTCATTCACTCGTCATCCTCTCCGCTGGCCAGGCGGCGACCCTTCCCGCCACCCAAGGTGTGGGGTCGCCCTGCAACCCTGACCCTACTGTCCAGCATGGGCAGCTCGGAGTCAGTGCTCATCCCGTAGAAGCCCATGCCGCACTCGCTCGGGAACCTTCTGCAGGAGGGGAAGGGTCCAGGGAGGACCCCGTGAGGAGGAGACCTCACCAGAACACCACCCTGCTGGCGCCCTGACATTGGATTCGGGCCTCCAGGGCTGAGGGGAATGCTGTGGCGTGAGCCGCCAGGCCCCAGGTGTCCCATCGCGGCGGCCTATGCCAAGACAGAGCGTGCCCCCTCCCAGCCCTGGGGCAGCCCCACTCTGCTCTCTGCCCTATCGGTGTGCAAGGGGCTTGAGATTTCCAGTTCTGCTGTTTCCTCAGTGGCGACCTCCTCTGAATCCAGGGCTCAGGAGACCCCCTGCCACCCCCGGAAGGCCGCTGGGCTGGAAATGTCTGTTTTTTGCTCCTCGCCTTCTACAGAAGACGAGACGCATTTCCCCGGAAAACCCCAAATAGCAACAACTTCGGGGACAGTTGTGTGTTCAAATGCGGGAAGACGTGCTTACGTGAAGGTGCCCATCAGAGGCAGGCCCAAGCAGAGCACCCGGTGTGGACAGAAATGCTGGGGCGGGGGTGGGGAACAGAGTGGAAGCTGGCAGGTGACTGGGTTTCCCAGGAAATGAACAGAGACACCGCATACACTGAGGAACAGCACGTGCAAAGGGCCTGGGACACAAAGTGGCCAGGGTGGGGTGGGGCGTGGACAAAGTGGGAGGGGAGTCTAGGGAGACAGGCAGCAGGCAGCAGCTGTGTAAGGGAATCCGGGCTGAAGCCGGCGTGTCCCCATCCTTCCCAAGAGGACACTGGGACTGCTGTGGTCAGGCTGGGCAGCCATTTACAAGAACCCCAGGCAGAACACTGTCCCCAGCAGAGGGGTGTGAGGAGACGCGAGGTGTCAGCATCCTGTCCCAGCCCAGCAAACAGCAGGGGCACATGGCAGGAGGGGAGAGGGAGCACTGCCCCCAGCCGGACCGGCTCTTGTGAGCTGAGGACTGATGGTGGGGGCCACATGCCCTCCTGCCTGGGACTCCCCGGGTCACTGTGCTAACGACAGCGGGCAGCAGACACGGTCACTCTGAACACAAGCACTGCTCAGTGCTTACCTGTGCCGTGTCCCCCCAATGGAAGTCCGCACACCACACACGAGCCCCAGTACACCCCCCAGAGAGCTCCCCTGGCTCGGCCAGCTCAGCAGCCATAACCAGCACCACAGACCCTGAGTTCTGAGGTCTGGAAGCTGCAGGCCCGGGGTCCAGGAGCCGGCCACTCCGCCCGGCCCACAGACAGCGGCCTTCTGACTGTCCTCACGCGGTCGGGGGAGCGCTATGGTGTCGCTTCCTCTTCTCACAAGGGCACGGTCCTACCACGGAGACCCCACATGTGGTCTCCTCTAACCCTAACCTTCCCCAGAGGCCTAACCCCGATGCCACCCACACGGATGTGGGGAGAACAGAGTAGCACCCCCTGCACCTCACAGGCAGGCTCCGAGGGCCCCAGAGCAGACAAGGTGAGAGGCCACAAACTGAACAACTCCAGCCTTGAAAAAGAAGTCTGACCCGACATCACCCCACCATCCACGATCCCTCTGTGCTCAACTCCCTGCGGAGGGTGCCGGACTAGGAGGCGGGGGCGGGAGGGGGAGGGGGACGAGGTGGGAAGGGGGTCGTTAGTGAGATCGGCCCCCCGCCCATGGTGGACCCTGCTCCTCCCATCCTGAGAGGAAAGCATCCTTCACGTGTTGGCGGCCATCAGTGCCCAGAGCCCCCGTTCCGCTCGGCTGGACGCGCGTCTGTCTCGAGAGCTGCACAGGCCGGTTCTCCAGGATGCGAGCACACGGGCCCCAGCTTCAGCAGAACGCCCAGCCCGGCGTTTCCCGCCACACGGTGTCGAAACTGCCTCGAAATGGAAAACAGATGAGCCTCATAAGAGAAAAAGTTATTTATATTGTGGAATCCTCCGGAGCGAGCAGAAACTTGAAGAGGTTTATCACCGTGGGGCACAAAACGAATGATAAGTCTTCCTGCACCGAAGGGACGGATGTGTTTTAGGGAAACGTAAGACAAGGAAATGTGTTGATTTGATTCTATTTCTTGATTTCTCTTTCCAGTAACAGATGCCCACTGTTCTCATCAATCAAGGAAAAATGCCATTTGGGGAAAGCATTGTTTCCTGAGAATCCCCCTGAAGGTTGGGAGGAAGAGGGAGGTTTTAACAGAACTAGACCAGGGGAGGGAGGTTGTATCTCGGCTCTGCTGGTTTCTCAAGAAGGGACGGACATCTGTGTGTCCGGCCATCCAGAGACAGGAG
Source organism: Spilogale gracilis (assembly GCA_004023965.1). Taxonomy (NCBI): domain Eukaryota; kingdom Metazoa; phylum Chordata; class Mammalia; order Carnivora; family Mephitidae; genus Spilogale; species Spilogale gracilis. The sequence goes on from PITA01009779.1 coordinate 21,318, forward strand.
GAGACGTGCGCTTGGAGACATGGGCCCCTGCTCGGGGTCACCCACTCTCCTCACTGCCTGCGGAAACTCTGTTATTTCTACAACAGCTGGACATGAGGTTTGGACTCACGCTGGCCTACGGTTGGAGCCACTCTTCTAATTACCTCCAGATCCTACATTAGATGATACTTCTGAGTTCAAAGACTTGGAAAGCAATTACAACCCTAAGAAACTCTGGATTCTTAATGCTCAGTCTCAGAGAAGGGAGCGGTCAGGTCTACGGCCACTGCTGTCCACAAGCCCATCAACGTGTCCACTCCTACACCGGGTCGTCTGGCTAAGCACTGTGCAACATCGCCTTGGCCAACATCACCGTGGGACCAAGCGCTTCCTGAGCCTTTGTGTGTTTTTAAGGAGACTTCCAGGCAATGTGCCCAAACGCTGCTCACATCCCAACCACAGCCACACGGAACTCTTGGGCTTCTCTTGATTTCAACACAGAATCCCAGGAGGGAAAAGAGAAAGAAAAAGACCAGAGGAAGGGACCCGGAAAGTGGGCAATAAAATACAACATGTGAAGCCTCTCGGCCGATGAGCGATGATCTTGGGGTCAAGGAAAACACAGACCCTGAACAGGACCGTGAGCTTCCAGAAGGCTCTTCAGCTCTCCGGTGGGACTAACCCCTGCAAGGAAGCCCACCACAAACTACAGAGCTCCAGCCTGAGTCCTGGCCAGGCCACACGGCTGAGCTCATGCAGGACCCGGAGCCCGAGAACCATGCTCACTCCCCAGAAGCCCACCCTCTTGGGGGCTCACCACTGAGTATAAGGCTTCTCCCTCAAGTCAGCGGGCCCTGCTTTTCAGACTCTCTCTCATACTCTGCAAGCAGTATGTGCACACACTGCGCCCCCCCAGTCATGCCTATAGGTGAAAAGGAAATTCTTTTGGGCTTACCTCAATGTCCCCACACATTACCGGCTCATCCTTTGCCGCTGACGCTTCCAAAAATAGGTTGTTCTCCCCTAAAGAGCATCACTGTGCACGGACTGATTTACAAATGACTTTTTTAAATATTTGATTTTTTTTTTTTTGAAGATCCAAATTTGTTTATTTTTAGAAGCAGGGCAGCAAAAGAGGAGGGAGAATCCTCAAGCAGACTCCCCACCAAGCTCGTAGCCTGACGCAGGGTTCAATGCAGGACCCCAGGGCCATGATCTGGGCCAAAATCAAGAGTCGGACACCCAACGACAGAGCCACCCCGGCACCCTGATTCTACAAATGACTTCTGCCCACTGAGCCATGACCTCTGAGGACAGACCGACCTCATTTTCTTCATGGCTGTATCATATTTCCTGGTATGAATGTGTCACACTTGTGAGTTTGCTTTTATACCGCTTCCAAAGCAATGAATGTTTAATGTTTCTTCTTCTCGCTCACAGACATCTCTGCCACTCGCAGACATCACTGCTCCCCGAGCCCCAAGCTCTATGAGTCTGGAAGGCAAGGCCAAGACATGGAATCCCCGGGTCCACAGGAGAATGTGGCATTGATTTATTTGAGAGATGGCTAACTGAGCTCCGTACCGATGATGAGTCCAAACCCCATGGTTCTGATAATGCCCATGTCCCCACACCCTCACCAGTCCTGAGCAAACTCCTCAGACCTTGCCAACATGATGGTAGGAAATCACACCTCATTTTATGTTTCTTAATACTAATGTGGAAGGCAGAATTACGGTCCACCAAAGATGTCCAGGTGCCAAGCCCCAGAAATTGGGATTATAGTACCTTACACCACAAAAGACACTTTGGATTAAGATCTTGAGATAGGGGTTCTGGGTGGCTCAGTGGTTAAGCGACTGCCTTCAGCTCAGGTCACGATCCCGGAGACCTGGGATGGAGCCCGACACTGGGCTCCCTACTCGGCGGAAAGCCTGCTTCTCCCTCTCTCACTCCCCCTGCTTGTGTTCCCTCTCTCGCTGTATTTCTGTCAAATAAATAAATACAATCTTTAAAAAATAAAAGAAGATATCAAGTGCTGTGTTTTCTGCACGTAGAAAAATAGAATCAAATGCAATTATAGATTGATCCCTAATATACATGCATATATATACACACACATATGCTTACGTTCGCTTATTTAACTTCATCCTAGAGAAATTTTGTTATACCAACTAGATCTATTTGATGCCTTACAACCTCCTAGTGTTCGTGTGTGTGGTGTCACCTCTCAATACAAGGGGATACGACTCCCCTAGGGTTCTCCCACATGAACCTAATTCCCTCCCTCATGGTAGTGGGGACTTATTATTCGAGATATAATACAGGACAGCTTCCCTGAAGAAGTGCGGAGGGCAGAATGTTAGCTCCAAGTGCAGGAAATTTCAGCATATCTGAAAGGAAATGAGGAGAATTTGGTTGGAAGAGCAGGGCCATAACTAATGAAATCGATGCAGAAAGACATGAGACTCTAAGAAGGTGGAAGGAAACGGTCCAAAGTCCATCAAGGAACTGTCCTTCAGAGACAATCTTTGGCTGGGAGGTATGGACACAGACCATGAACCCGGCGCATTTCCCTTCCAGAGGCCTCTTTCTTCTCTGACATTCAGGACCCTCTGGGGACAAGGAGAGGAGGGAGATTTCCAGCTTCCAAGTGAAGCCCATCTCAGGCCATGCATCCCAACATCCTGCTTGATGGCACGTCATTTCTCCCCACCTGACCCTTGTCCACGTCTGCCTTCCTCGCTCCCTTTGAGAGCACTTGGGAAATGCAGGTTAAGTGAATGGATAAAAATAATCATGGCAGAGCAGGGGAGAAACACCCCTGAGCCACGTGGTGCATCCACCAAATAAAATAGCGAGACTCGGGCCCACAGAACACCCTCCAGCTGTGCGTGACCTCTAGACCAGGGCTCAGGGGCCATGGCCAACAGCTGGGCTCCTCCAGGGCTAGGCGTCATCTCATGGTGCCAGCCTGAGTGACCAGGGGTGGCAAGTTTGAAGACCTGGCAAACGAGGACTGGACAAGGTGATCGCTGTGTGGACAGGCGGGGTGATAACCATGCCATGAACAGGCACAGTGGTTGGTGGCTCCATGAGACGGAAGGAGAGGCTTTCCCAGGGAACAGAGCTTGGGTTTAGGGGAGGCAGTGCCCACCGACAGGTGAAGGAGAAGGTCCCTGGAGATGAGGAAGCCCAGGCTCCAGATGTCACGATGTCCAGTGAGTCATCCAGGGGGATAAACTCTGTGGACACACAACCCTGGGAGGGCACTGAGGTGCTGGGGACAACGGCTATTCTGCTGGCAGAAGTGCTGGAGGGGATGGTCGCCCCTCGGTCCCTCACCTGCCTGTGCCCAGGACACATTCCAGTCCCCATCCTGCCATGGCTCAGTCCCACGCGAACGGCTGCCTTCTGTGCAGTCCCTCGCAGGCAGCGGGTCCGGCACGCCAGCCACGGACACTGGTGGAGACGCAGGAGGTGGGAGGGAAAGGCTGAACTATCTGCATCAAGGGTTCGTGAAACGCGCCCAAACAACGGACTCCTCAGCCCGAATCCGCGAGATCTCTATCCTAGGGTCACTTCCCAGAGAAGCCAACTCAAAGACAAGAATTTGAGAGGAAGGAATGTATTCGGGAGGTGAGCCCGGGCAGTGCTGTGAGGAAGGTAAGGTCCCCACAGCGACCGGTCCTCCAGCCCCCCAGACACCCCCCAGGTGTCCCACCACTCACTCCTGACACCAGCTGCCCAGACTCGGTGTCGGGCTCCGGAGCTTTCAGGGCCCAGTCCCACAGGACAGCCCTCCCCTCAGGCACCAGCTGCAAGGGCTGGTTACTCGGGGTCCCCACACTTCTGTCCAGCCTGGCTGCAAAGCCGAGGGCTCCCATATCCCCTGTCCCAGGTATGATAATTTGCTAGGGGAATTCACACAACTCAGGGCGACCTGTTCTTCTGTTTACCAGGATCTCACCAAGGATCCGGATGGAGAGTCAGAGGAAGAGGTAGATAGGGTGAGGTCCAGAAGGGTCTGGTGGTTCTTTGCTGTGGAGTTGGGGTGACTCCCCTCCTCCTCAGCCCCGAGCATTGAATGCATTCACCAACCTGGAAGTCTCCAGGCCTCGTAGTCCAGGGGCTCTGCATATAGGCTTTGTCATGTCAGCGTGATGAATCACTGCACTCAGCCTCCAGGCCCTCTCTCCTCCCCAGAGGATGGGGCTGGGCCAGAAGTTTGGAGCCTCTAACCATACGTTCTGGTGAACGGCCATCCTGAAAACACCCAGGAGCCCACCGAGAGTCACTTTGTTAGAAAAAGATGCTCCTATCACCCAGGAAATGGAGGGATTTAGGAGCTCTGTGTGAGAAAAGAGGGCAAAGGCCAAATCTAGAGTTATCATGTCCCATCTGGTAGCGAGGAAGGAAGAGGGAGAGAACAGAAGCCCGGCCAGGGGGCTTGATGGGCAGGTTACCGGGGGGCTCACTGCACTGGGCTCCCACGGGGAGGCTGAGCAGAGCACCCGCCGTGGAGCTCCCCCACCCAGGGGGCCAGACAGCAGGTGGATTTCTTTACCATGTCCTAGTCATCGCTGGTCGGAGGCCATGGTGGGGTGCGGGGGCCTTCAGGGTACCCTCCCCGTGAGCCAAGTATGGCCCTGGGCAGCCTGCAGGAAGCGGCAGGGGGTCCTGGTGACACCAAAGTGGCCTCACTCTCCTTTCTCTGACACGTACACGCTGTTGTTGCTGACCTTGTGTGCGCAGTCTTCGGGGGGGGGTCCTCGCTGCCCAGGAGTAAAGCAAGAACTTGATTCTGCCCTGATCATCTCTCAGTAAAGGTGATGCGGCTTCCACCTCCCCAATGACTTAAATCAAGAAGTTCTGATCAAGGATCCTCTTTGAAGGAGCTTGAGTCCAGAGCCAGGAGTGGAAGCTCCCTAATCTCCCACAGGACCCTCCGTGGCCTCCCAGAGCGTGGCTCAGCGGCAGCCACTTGGGAAGCCACGGATCTTACCCTGAGCCGTGATCAGGCAAAACCACTGTTAGAAAAAGCCCTTCTCGCACTGAGTCTGCTCGGAAGTGAGGTCTGAACGCGGAGAATTGCTGGGGCGGAGTTCAGCTCAAATAAGCCCCAGGAAACTAGCAAAGATTGTTTTTAAAAAAACGTACAAGAGGCAAATGAAAACAGCTATCACAGGGTTAAAATCACAAATGATATATTTTTTTAAGTTTATTTATTTTTCAGTAATCTCTGCACCCAACATGGGGCTCAAACTCACAACCCCAAGATCACAAGTCGCCGGCTCCTACAACTGAGCAGGCCAGGCGCTGCCCCCATGGAGCGTTCTAGAATGCTTAAAATAATATTTGCAAGAGAACGGAATGAGCCCCATGTCGAGTTACTGTTCCGTGCATGAGAACATAAAATCTAGCTCAGTTCCTCTCAGAAGTACCCTGGCCTTAAGCTCAATTCTCAGCCACACCCCCCCTTCTCAAAAGGACGGCTGGCCCTTTCTACAGGTAGCCCTCAGCGGGGCCCTCCGTTCTCGCAGTCCTGGCAGGCGTTTTCTGGGCCCAGGAAGCACCTACCAGATCATTGCCAACTATCTTCAAGTCAACCCCACTCTCAGATGAGACAACAGAGCCGCATATTCTCAGGAGGCACAATAAAAATCTCCGGGCCTTTTTGCCACAGGGAATGTGCCTGGGTGGGATATGGCAAGGCTGGACAGGACTGGCCCTGTGACAGGCCCTCAGCCCCAGAGCTCCGTACTCGTCCCAGCGCACATCTCCACCTGGCCCAGGCCGCCGTCCTGCAGCTCTGAGGCCCAGACCCCGGCATGGGGGTGGGGAGAAGCGTCCAGGCCCACGGTGCTGGCTCGGGCACGTGGCCACAGCAGCGATGACTGCACCCCCATGAGCTGCCGGCACGCAGGGGGCAGGGGGCGGTAATAGGTAGACAGGCCCCAGGACAAAGCCCAGAACTGTGACCCCCCTCCCGCCGTGGTGAAATAGACAATAGCGGTCATTCCAACGCTTGATGGATGCCCGAGGCTCTGAGCACTCTAAGTGTGTGATGTCATCCCACCGGGGCAAAGACGCCCCGGGGCAGGGCCAGGCTGCAGGGCATGGTGTCCTGTCACCCCAGGGCAGTGCTCCCCACCGCCCATGGCCCCTCGGGCTCTCCGAAGGCAGGGAGCTCCGGGCCCCGGGCGTGACAGGGAGCCCTTGCTTCCCCGCAGGTTCAACAATCTGGTTTTCATTGAGCACAGTTTGGAGTGCTCTCCCACCACATTTTTCTTTAATTATGATAAAAGAGAGTAACTTAATCAAGCATACATCCTGTTGAAATGAACATGAGAAAATAAAGGGGTGAATGTGGAGAAGGGGGTGGAAACTACACCCAGGGGTCCTCTGAATTTAGGAGGAAGCCTGCGTGCAGCCACCAGGCCCAATAAATAAAAACGCTGGCTCGCCCCCGCCTCGGAATCAAGCCCCATCCTGCTGTGGGAAGTGGGAACAAAGGCAGACTGGCCCTGTGCGATTTCAGCATGGGGACAAAGACAGCGTCCCCCCAGGCTGTCCCCAAGGCGCAAGCCTCTGTCCTGCAGCCCCAACCTCTGCAATGGGAAAATGCGCACACACACATGCGCACACACACGCGCGCACACACGGACACACGGACACACGCGCGCACACACACATACACGCGCATGCATACAAACGCACACGCGCATACACATGCATACATGTGTGCATAGACACGCACACGTGCGCACACACATGCATACACACACGCATACACACATGCGCACTCACAGGCACACACAGACATAAATGCACCCACGGACATGCACTCACACGCAAACACATACGCACATGTGTGCGCGCCGGTGCACACTCACATGCAAATGCACGCCTGTGCTTACAATCACGTGGAAACATACATGCACACATATGTAAACATGAACACACACATCCCACAGGGCAGTGGTCCCCAAAATGTCTAGCACCCCACGGCAGCCCGAGGACCCAGTACTCAGGGCCTGGGCCACACAGTGTGTACGCAGCCATGCTCCAGGCTCAAGGTGGAGAACCACAGACACGTTGAACGGGTCTTATTCGTACAGAGGCAACGTGTTGGTTCATAAAACAAGACAGTATTCCAGACAAGGAAATATTATGCAGCACAAGAGAAATGAGCCACCAAGCCATGAAAAGACATGCAGAAACCTTCAATGCATGTCACTAAATGAAAAAAGCCACCGGGAAGAGGTGACGTACTATGATTCCAGCTCTAGGACACTCTGGAAACTCAGTAACTAGGGAGAGAGGAAAGGGACCAGGGAGTCGCTGGGAGGCCTGAGCAGACTGGGCCCCACAGTGGTGGGCTTGTGGCATTCCACATGTGCCCAGACCCACAGAATGCACAACGAGAGCCCCAGACACTTCCAGGGCCTCCTTGATTTGGGAAAACAACTCAAAGCCTACAGAGGGCTGTCCCCTGCCCTCTGGACAAATGGAGGGATGTTATCAGGAACAGAGAAGTCAGGAAGAAGAGGAAGAAGGGGATCCTTAATCCACCTGTGAGCAAGTTGATGATCAATACACAAAACAGAAATACCAAAGGCAAACTGGATTTCTATGCATTGGCAATAAACAATCTGAAAATGAAGTTTAAAAAAATTCCATTTGTAAGAGTCTCAAAGGCAACAAACTGCTTAGGAATATATGTCATCCTCCAAAAGTGCAAAACGTCAAGTCTGAAAACCACAAAACATGGCTCAAAGAACTCAAGAAGATCTCAGTAAGCAGAAAAACACTCCATGCTCAGGCAGACTGGAAGGCTCAGCATAGTTAAGACGGGAAAACTCCCCCAAATTCTTCTTGAACACAATCCCTACAGACACCCCAACTCGTTTTTCTGCAGAAATTGACCATCTTTCCTTAAAATTCATATGGAAAGGCAAAAGACCCAGAAGAGCAAGAACAATCCTGAAACACAATAACAAAGCCGGAGGCCTCACACTTCCCAGTAACTGAGAAGGTGAAGTTATGGTGGACATGCAGATCAATAGAGTAGAATTCCCAGTGCAGAAATGAGCCATCAGATTTACGGGCAACTTTGATTTTTGTCCAGGCTGCCAAGACCACCCAGCTGGTATTGGGACAACTAGACGTTCACAGGCAAAAGTTGAAGCTGAACCTCTTCCTCAAACACAGAAATAATGAACTCAAAATCGACCCCAGACCTAAATGCAAGAAGTAAAACTATAAAATGCTTAGAAGAAAACACAGGTGTAAGTCTTCAAGACCTTCAGTTAGACAATGGTCTCTAAGATATGACACCAAAAGAAAAAGAAAAAAAAATACGTAAGTTGAGTTTCATAAATATAACATCTGTGCTTCAATGGACATCATCAAGAAAGGGAAAAGACACCCACAAAATAGGAGAAAAAAATTGCAAGTGATATATTTGATGATGGACTTGTTTCTAGAATGTATAAAGAACACTGTTGGGCGCCTGGGTGGCTCAGTGGGTTAAAGCCTCTGCCTTCGGCTCAGGTCATGATCTCAGGGTCCTGGGATCGAGGTCCGCATCGGGTTCACTGCTCAGCAGGGAGCCTGCTTCCTCTTCTCTCTCTGCCTGACTCTCTGCCTAATTGTGATCTCTCTCTGTCAAATAAATAAATAAAGTCTTTAAAAAAAAATTTAAAAGAACACTGTTATGGACTAAATGATTACATCCCCCTAAATTCATACTTTGAAGCCCTAAGGTATGGGTATTTACAGGTGGGTCCTTTGGGAGGTAATGAAGTCTTGAAGGGGGGCCTGTGATGGAATAATGCCCTTATCAGAAGAGGAAGACGTCAGAGCTCACACTGTCCACCATGCGAGGACACAGCAAGATGGCGGCCAGGAAGCCAGCCCTCCCTCAGCAGGAACCGACCATGCTGGCACCCTAATCCGGGACCTCCCAGCCTTCAGAACAAGAGAAGTTAAGTTTTTGTCATTCAAGCCACCCAGCCTAGGGTCTGTCGTTATGGCAGCCCAAGGGGACTAACAGAAACACAACTGAATAATCCAAAAACTAATATGGTCAAATATGATCAAAAGATGGTCAAGATTCTGAACAGTCTCTCCTCCAGCAATGCTACACAAATGGCAAAGAAGCACAAGTAAAGACGTTCGACGTCATGAGCCATCTGAGAGATGCAAATCCAAATCACAGCAAGATCCTACTTCACACCTACTGGGCAAGTCAAAAAGAAACGTCATAGCAAGTTTTGGCATGGAGACAGACACATGGAGAAGCCGTCCAGCGAGGCGCCGTTGCTATGCGACATGGCTGGCAGAGTCCCTCAAAATACAAGACACAGAGTTACCACGTGGTCCAGCAATTCCACACTGAGGTAGGTCCACAGAAGTCCTGCTCGGAATGCCCACAACAGCATTACGTGAAACACACAACAAGCAAAAACAGCCTAAGTGTCCATACACTGACAAATGAATAAATAAAAAGGAAGCAACTTCGGTACACAATGGACGACCTATGAAATAGGACACTAAGGGAAAAGACACCCGCTCGCAAAGACCACGTGTGGCACGACTCCATTTATATGAAATGTCCCCAACAGACAAGTCTCTGGAGACAAAGTGCCTTAGTGGATGACAGGGCCAGGGCTCGGGCTTGCCAGGGAGGCAGCGGTGATGGCTGAAGGGAATCAGCCCCTTTTCTGGGGGTGATGAAAATGTCCTAAAATTGATTATAGAGACAGTTGCACAACTCCGTGAATACGCTAAAAGTCACTGAATTTTATACCTTATATGGTAAGCTGAGTTTATCTGGGAGTTGTATCTCCATAAAAGTGTGTCCCTAAGAATGACTAATTTGGAGTTGTGGGAAATAGGACAGGGGACAAGCTTAGGTGATATAAAATCTAGAAGAAAAGCAAAGAAGCAGAAACAAAGCAGAAGATGAGGTGCTTTCAGGAAACAGTGGCAGTGCGCTCCACTGGGGCCCACTTCAGCTATAAGGTTCCCATTTTATGCTCGTTGGGCAGACTTAACTCCCTTTGCCATGAAACAGCTCTGTGAGCCCCAGAATTTAGACTCAACCTGCAAAGCCCCGGTATATGTGTGAGACTATCGATCACTTCCCAGGAAGGCGGTCCCCCTGCTCCTGACTCGCGTCAGCAGTTTGGGACAGGACAAGACCCCGTTCTTAGAATGGAGGAAAAAACCTACATTTTACTCTGAGTCACAAATCCGCCGTGGATCTCTGTCCACCCTGGGAGCTGAGAACACAGGTCTCGGACATCGGGAGGACAAGGGGAAAGGGAGCGAGGAAGCTGCCATACAACCTTAATTACCATTTAGAGATGTTATGATCCTGGTGCCAAAGTTTGCAGGAAAACACCGCCCTAGAACAAAGAATGTGGAAGGTGCCCAGCTGGACTGCAAAAGTCAAGAGGGCCCCTTTCCTGAGAGATCCCTCCCAGCATCTCCTCCCAAACAGAAGTCCAAGAATCTACGGTATCTGGCATTCACGAGGGCACACCAAAGGAGCTGACGAGGCCGGGATGTTTTTCAGAATGTGCTTACTTTGGACAACTTATTTAAAAGGGAGATCTTTTCCACCTTAACGGAAGACAGAAGAAATAACAGGTAAATCAGATCTCGGTAAATTCAAATGTGCGGTATGATTTATCTCTGCTGATGCTGCTCGGAAGGGGAGGACCACTCCTCCGGGGCGCTGCTCCGAGGGGGAGGACTGCTCTTCTGCAGCGCTGCTCCCAGCGGGAAGACCGCTCTTCCGGGGCGCTGCTCCAAGCGGGAGGACCACTCCTCCAGGGTGCTGCTCCGAGGGGGAGGACCGATCCTCCGCACGGGAGGACCGCTCTTCCGTGGCGCTGCTCCGAGGGGGAGGGCCGCTCCTCCACTGATGCTGCTCGAACGGGAGGACCGCTCTTCTGTGGCGCTGCTCCCGAGGGAGAGGGCCGCTCCACCGGGGTTCTGCTCCGAGGGGGAGGACCGCTCCTCCACTGATGCTGCTCGGAAGGGGAGGACCGCTCCTCCAGGGTGCTGCTCCAAAGTGGAGGACAGTGGTTCATGAGAAATTTCTTCTGCATCCTTGTAGCCAACACACAGCCTTCCTCAAAAGGGAAATTCAAATGACCACAGTCTTTCCCTCAGCCAGGAATTTTTTGTGCTTTACAAAATACTCCCCCTACCCCACCAGCGAAATCTTCAACTCTGCTGTCTGTGATCTACAAATCCCCAAAGTACAAGCTGAGGCTAAGAGGTTTTTTCAGTACAGTTTTCAAATACAGTAATTCTATACGGCAATAAAAAGCTTAAAAGATCTCCACCAGTCCTTTCAAGGGACAACAAAGGGAAAAACCACATGAAGGGGCTCACGGTCCTTAAGCCCATCACTCGAAGTCAATAAGCAGTTTGCACACTTCCAACCCGCAGTTCCTTCCTTCGACACCCAGTGTCACCTCTCTTTGTAAGTGACACATCGGCTTAGGAGAAGAGTCACCAGATGACACACCCACAGAATCAAATGACTCAATTGTGAAGCCAGGTTTTTTTGGTGTTTTTTTTGGTTTGTTTGTTTGGTTGGTTTTGTTTTTGTTTTGTTTCAGTTTAACTGAAAATAATATGACTTCAACCACATTACCTTAACTCCTCTTTTACAAACAAGGATATCAACAGGCTGGCTTTGCAGGGAAGGGAGAAGAGGCCTTTCATTTCGAAAAGCACACAAAGTAACCAGAAGCAATTATGTGAGTATCTTGTTCTAAGCAAGAAAGAAATATCCACTTGCAGGGGAGTTCTTCATCACCTCTTTAAAAATTAGACAAGAGCATGAAAACATTCCCTTTCCCAAATATGAGCCAACGACCCGAGTCGGATTTAAATGCACAATTATGAGTTCGTGGGGTAAGCTGCACTTTGGTGTGCAGTTCGAAACATGGCGCGGGGCGGGGGGGGGGGGCACTGTGAAAAAATACTGGCTTCCTTGGGGTCAGGTCAACCTGCCCCGGGCAGTTTCAGAAAGAAGGGGAGCGGCTTACTCAGTGTTGCCGGAGATGTTCAACAGCCGACCCCCCTCCAAATGAAATATGGAAGATGTTTTCTTCAAGCTTTTCCAGAACATATGCCCCTTAACGTGGGCCACTCTCCAAATTTAGCAACACATGTTGAGGAAACAGCCACTTCCTGAATCACCTAAATCAAACCACGCCAGCTAGGTGTTGTGTTCCAACAGCAGAGTCCATCTGAGGCACAGAGAAAATGCTTTCATGTGAACTGGCAGAGGAAGAAATAGAGATGTTCTCTCCCTAGACCCAAATCCAAGCTTGCCGGTTGCGCATCTCAGAGAGGCACTCTATAGGGCTGCTGACATTTCAGTTAATTCCAGTGAAAGAAGATTTAGAATTCAGGTACGTGGTCCCACTAGCCACATTTCCAGTGCTGAGTAACTAGAGGAGGCCAGTGGTCACTGGACACCGACATGAAATGTCTCCATTATCCTCTGATTTTGTATGGGTCAGAAGGGATGAAGCAATCTTTTTTTTTTTTAAAGCAGGCTCAACACGGGACTCGAACTCACAACCCTGAGATCAAGACCTGAGCTGAGACCAAGAGTCAGATACTTAACCAACTGAGCCACCCAGGCGCCCTGTGAGGAAGGAGTCCAGCAACCTACTGCACTTAGACATTTTTGCTTAGGGGAGAAAATGGATGGGCTTTAGATATAACCTAAAATCCACAAATCCTTCTCAAAATGGCATTGGTACCCTTGTGTTTTAAAGCAAAAATAGAAAATGAGATTCACAAATTATCTACGATGACCAAAACACCTTGAGGGCTGTGGTTCTGGACACGATGATGCAAAAGCAGACTCTGCCTGAGTCTCCCAGTGAGCGAATCCAGGCGCCCGGACCTGAACTGCACACAGCCCGACACACATGGGCACCAGGCGGGAGAGTGAGTGCCAAGAAAAATGCCTTCCAGCTCTGCTTGAGGAGTACAGAGATAGGTACAGGAGAGAATAGGGAGCACTCTACTTATTTTTCATTTTCTTCCATTTCTTGGTTCGCTTGCACCCCAGCTCCATGAGATACTGTGGAGATGCAGCTGGAGACGGCGGGAGATGACAGCGGGAGATGACGGCGGGAGATGACGGCAGGAACTTGAACTCCTAAGGAGAACCCACCTCTGTGATTCAGAGGGGTTGACCTCCCAGGAGGAGGTCAAACATGTTGTCTCTGTCTCTTTCTGTCCTCCAACTGCTTGGTCCTAGACACTGGCATGGTCCAGGTGAGCAAGCAGTAGAAAAGGTAGCTAGAGCCCAAGGTTTTGTACTAGGGGACTAGAAATGGGAGACCCTGGGAATCAGAAAGTACAGAGGTGATAGATCATGGGGAGGAAGAGATTCAGAAAAGTGACCTGTTCAAGTTGCTCATAAATTCCCAAGGTCACCCATGAGCTGCATGTGTGGATCCAACCCCAAACAGATACAGAGAATAACTGAGAAACAGAATACCACCCAGGTCCCAAACTGGCCACAGCGAGTTCTCTGTGGGGGAAGACCATGAGAGCACTACAAAGGCTTTGAAAGCAGAATTGACACTGGAACCACAAATACAGGAAGCTGTTGGGAATCTGCAGCTGACCCTAAATGGATCACTCTGTTCAGACGACACCAATATCCCCCACATGGAGTCTCACAGCCAAAGAGAACATCTCATGTCCCCACGATACAATCCAAAGATACGTAGCATACAGAACACCAGGAAAATCTCAAACCATCAACAGACATTAAGAACAAGAGGATGTAGATGTTGGAGTTATCTGACAAAAACTTTAATACAACAAATGGAAAACACTCCAACAAGTAAAGATAAGCACTTTGGAAAACAACAGAAATATGAAATTTCTTGGCAAAGAAAATAAAGATAAACAAAGGAAAAAAATGGAAATTTTAGGATGAAAACACAATAAATGGAAGGAAAACCTCACAGCATGAGATTGAAACTAGTATGGAGATGACAGGTGTCAATAAAAATTATAAAATGTGAACAAAAAGATGGGGAAAAGAAATTAAGACAGCCTCACAGACTTGTGGGATGAAATTAAATGATCTGGCATCCATATCATCAAAGTCCCCGAAAGAGAGGGAGAAAAGGTAAATAATATCCAAGGGGTACCTGGCTAGCTCATGAGTTCAAGCCCCACACGGGGTGTAGAGCTTACTTAAAAAAAAAAAAAAAGTTATGGAGGGAATACTATTTTTATGGCTGCAGATTTCTCATTAAAAATAACAGAGGTCAGAAGGGCAAAAAAACAAATTGTCAAAGAAACAAACTATCAAGCCAGAATTCTATACCCAGTCAGTGAAAGCATCCCTACCAAATGAATAATTTTCATTTTTTTCTTTTCTTTTCTTTTTTAAGATTTTATTTATTTGAGATAGAGAGCAAGACAGTGAGAGAGAGCATGAGTGGGCAAAGAGGGAGGGGCAGAGGGAGAGGGAGAAGCAGACTCGCCGCTGAGCAGGGAGCCTGATGTGCGACTTGATCCCAGGATCCTGGGATCGTGACCTGAACTAAAGGCAGATGCTTAACCAACTGAGCCCCCCAGGTGCCCCAGGATTTTCTTTTTCAAATTAAGGGAAACTAATAGAACTCAGTCAGCAGACGTGCTCTGTGAAAGAGGCACTTCATACAGAAGGAAATTAGTATCAGAAAACTTGGATGATCAAGCATGAAGGAAAAGGAACAAAAATGGAATGAAACTACGGACAGCTAGAACCACATGGGTGAATCACAAAGGTTTATGCTGAATCAGAAGATTAAACTCTATATGACTCCATGCCATGACATTCATGAAAAAACAAAATACAGGACAGAGAACAGATCAGTGGCTGCCAAGAATTATTGGTGATGAGAAATATATCTATATAGGGGTACCACAAAGAAGTTCTGGGGCTGCTGAGACTGTTCTGAATCCTGATTTCGGTCGTGGTTACACAAACCAATCTATACTTGTGATGCTGAAAGCAACTCAAGATCAAAAGTGATATTTTAATGGTGAATAAAATACTGAATGATCAAAATGCAGATGTCAAAGAAAGAAAAAGCCCTCATATTTCAACAAATCTGGACTGCATTATTTTATGCAGCCTGCACATGGCCTTAAGTCACAGATTTGGAACTGATTTTAAGGAAAGTCTGAGCAAGTGTGTATGATATTTTCATATACCTGGGGAAAATATTTATTCTAAGGACACTCATAGGAGCAAGAAAACTCCAGGTATGAGGATCCTTCAGTGTCCAGGATGCCATTAGCAGAGTTCATATGATGTAAAAATACAATAACGAAGAATTCTCAATGCCAACATTAAAAATAGTATTGTTCTACAGCGTAATCAAATTACTCTTTAAAGTAGCACCTTCGAGAAAGAGGCCAGTCCAGATAGAGGAAGTCTGCTGACGACCACAGAAACCCCTGGTTGTTCCAGCACAGCTCACGGGCTGAGAGTGCACCATATTCTCCGAACAAGAAGGTACAGCCAGAGTGCTGACCTCATTGGCTCCCACATGCCCTTCTCCCCTCTGTCCATGAGTCTCCCTTTCCCTGCTTATGCACCGAGCCCCTGCCCTGTGTAGAGGAGCTGTCCAATACACATACCACTGTGTGTCTGTCTCTATCTAAAATCTGTCTGTGTCTTTTACTCTCTATCATTCTTCCATCTTGCCATTTATATGCCCAACAGCACCCACTACATAAATGTTTGTTGAATGAATACATGAATCAACCTGCAGACTGAAGGAACTTGTTCATGGGCGTAATATGCAAATGTGTACATTCCTATTTTAAAGGGACTTTGTATTCCATTTAGATTGTAAAATCTTTGACAGGTTACAATTTCCAAGGAAGGCTGCAATAGTATCTTCTATCCTAGATGCTATTCTGCAGGTGACCTTGGCACTTCCCACCAAGAGTCGGGGCTATTTTCTCACCCTTCAGAATCAGGATGGGCCCTGGGATGCCAGTAAGCCACAGAATATACAGGAACTGACTCTGTGCCCATTCTGAATGAAGCCCATACCTCGATGGATTCCACTTCCTGCCCTTAGGACACTCACTCTCCAGAGAGTCCTTCTGGAGCCCAGCCACCACGCTGAGGAGGTCAAGCCATGCAGAAAGGGCACATATGGGCGCCTGGGAAGCTCAGTTGGTTAAGCGACTGCCTTCGGCTCAGGTCATGATCCCGGACACCTGGATCGAGCCCCACATCAGGCTCCCTGCTCGGCAGGAAGCCTGCTTCTCCCTCTCTCACTCCCCCTGCTTGTGTTCCCTCTCTGGCTGTGTTTCTCTCTGTCAAATAAATAAAAATTTTTTAAAAATCTTTAAAAAATAAAAAAAGAAGCCACATATTAATTCTCAGTCAAGAAACCCGAGTTCAAAGCCAACAATCAGCATCAGCCACCCGCCATGTCCGTGTACCTTCCTGGACGAACAACCCGGATGAGCCTTCAGATAAGAACGCGGCCCTAGCTGGCATCTTACGACAGTCTCACAAGGGACCCCAAGAAGGAACCTTGCCAGTGCAGAGAAGATTGGTATCAATGGTAACAAATGACCATTTCAGCCTCTAAATGGTTGAGTATTTTATTACACAACAATAGAGAAGCAAAACAGATCTGAAGAATCTCATTCTCTCCATAAATTCTGAATATGGAAGGTTACATGACTTATTCAATCTCATTGCTTGCTTGCTCTTTCTTTCTTCCTTTCCTCCTTCCTCCCTCTCTCCCTCCCTCCCTCTCTCTCTCCCTCCCTCCCTCCCCCTCTCCCTCCTTCCCTCCCTCCCTTCCTTCCTTCCTTTCTTGGAAAAGCCAAAATAAAAGAGATCCCCCATCTCTGCATCTTTGGTGGGTGAGGTTGAGTCTGTGGTGCCAAAAAATTTTCTGACCCAGGTCCCTCGTTAAAAATGCATTTGCAGTTACGGTCTCCAGGGGACAACTTACCCCTTGATCCATCTTGTCCTTTTAATCAGGAATGACCACATCACCCAAGAGAAGCTGTTGTTCTTCCTCAATAGGGGTCAGCAATTCCCAAGACTTTGCACATGTGCAAGGGCTCTTCCACAAGCCCCTGCCGGGCCCAGAGGAGGGGGTAGGCAGGCAGCATTCACATGTGGCCGGAATCAATTCTATTTTTGTCTGCATGGATTTTTGTAAGGTTACAGCTCCTTCCACCTACGTACTTCCCAAATCCTATTCTTGGGTGGTGTGCTTAGCAGGCAGCGTCTTCAGTGTGGCCCTCATGCTGCTCGCTGCTCATGGGGCAACACCGTCTGCTGTCAAAAACAGGGCACGCGCTCTACCGTGTGACCCAGGAGGCTGGGCTGGAAATATAAAAATGCGCAGAATAAGAACTCCTTCAGCAGCTCCTCAGTATAAATTAGGAAGGCATGGCTCACAGCCAAAATAAGAACACATGCTAGGGGACAGAGAAGGACTACCACTGTGGTCCTGTTCACACCGAGAAAAATAAAGCGCACCTCGGCGTGCTTGGTGTAAAACTAAAGAACTAGACCCACACAAGGCACAGTCCTAGTGTCCGCTCGATGTGGCGTGACTCGAGGCCATGACTCTGTAGGAGAACCTCTGGGATCCTTCAAGTTCATGGAGACTCAACGCTTTCATAGTACTGTTATCGGCAGAGTTTACTCTGATCCTGACAGCGAAGAGCTTCGGCTTGTCCCTTGTGGGGAGGACTCTCTGGACTGGTGGGCTGGGTTCCTGCCTCTGGATGAAACAGCACAGCCTACTTTGCGCACTGCCCACTCCATCGTCTTCCACTTCCACTCGTGAGACCTGCACACGGACTCACCCCCTACTGCTTGCACGTCCCTCGTCCCTGCATCCCTTGTCCACCATCCCGCCCTCCGGCAAGAGGGCTAAGACGACACCAGTGGGGATGCGGGGTGCAACGGGGCTTGGCTGCTGCAGTCCCACAGAAGTCTGAGCAGATGCATCTGGACCCCCCTCCAAAGCAACAGTGTGCCCAACCCGGCGGTGCGTACGGCTGTACCGGCATTACTGTAATTCATCCAGCGCCAAGCAGCTGTTTCCCGGAGTCTCCTTCTACACCCAGATTCTTCCACAAAGACATGCCTTCAGGGAAACTTTCCCTCTCCTGAAAATTCAGGCTATAAATTACCTCTGACAAATTAACCTTCACTTCTCCTCGGAGATAAATTTTAAAAGAGAGCATCTGAGAGAGCCCATTAAAGGCGTTTCACATCTGGTGGTCTGTTGAATTGGCTGGGGGACTTGGACTTCTCTCTGACAAAGACCTAGGCCAGGAACTCGGTGTCTGTCTGCGGAAAATCAAATCAGGACGTGGGGAAATGACGACAGCCACCTGGAAGGGGGCTGACAAAGCCAGGCTCCCAGAAAGGGCCTCCGGGAGCCGTGAAATCTGGACTCACACTTGGGGAGACAGAGACCATCCTTCATTCCCATTCCAATGGTGGGAAACTACATCTGCTGAGAGCAGGATTGTTCCAGCAAAAGCCTCTCAACCGACTTCTACGTAAGCAACCGTTCTGGTTAAGGGAGGTTCTCATGGCCCCTGAAAAATGCCCTGAGCGGTCACAGTGAGACCACACTCCCCACTGCTGCCCCTCGCAGTGACGCACACTCACCAGGACTCAACAACATCAGCTCCCAGCCTGTCCACACCAGTTCTATCCATCAGACTATTAAATTGTGTAACTAAATGTCGTCCACATCTGTAATAACTCTGCAGAAACAGGACGGCCAGGGAATTCTTCCTAGGAGAACAAGTCAGCTTTGGAAAACATGGCAATGAAATGGGGTACGGGAGATGGAGTATCAAGGATTAAGACCTTATACCCTTTGGACCCTGGCCTACATCACGAGTTCCTTTTGGTTTTCATTCCATTTCTAAAGAAACCCAGAATGAAAACTCTGGATGTAGTTTAGGCAGAAAAGACATCTGGGGACTCCGATCAGGTGTCCCTCCCCAGAAGACCCTGGCCAACCTCCAAAGATTAGCAGATGCATGGTGTTCATGTGATTTAAGTCGAATGCAACATTTAATACACCGATATGTGGTTTTACTATCTCTTGCTAACCTTGAAAGACATTTTTTGGTTAGCCCACCTGGTCACAGACCCTCGTGGCGAAGCATAAACAGACTTCTCCAAGTTCAGCATGCAAAGCTGCCCATGGAACGCCTAAAGGTAGGCTCCAAGTGCTTTCATATTTTTGTTGACGGCCATTTTTTTAAATGGACAAGAATCTGACTCTCTCAGAAGGAGGAGGCCTCTGGCAATGAGAAGCCTATGCAGAAATCCCAGTAGGGTTCTTAATCCATTCGACAAAGGTGTAAAAATGTCAATGCTTTCAAAATATTTTCCACATGCCCTTAAGACAGGAACTGGTTAATTTTCTTATTTTAGCAGCCAGCATAAAATAAGAAAGGCCTGTTGTGGAGCTTCTCTCATTATTTTATGCAGCAGGGGGGAAATGCTGGATTGACCATATGCTTTTCTGTTCCCCTTTCTAAATGCGTCACAGAATAATGGGGATGAAATAAAATAAGGTATGAACCCATAATCACGGAGAGAACAAGACAAAGGGCAAAGAAGAGGAGAAAGTACACACATTTATGGAAGAAAGCAAGCCACCAGGGATGTAGTATAACAGGTAGGAGAACCCACAGCCCTGGGGATCTACGGAGGATGCCCAGAGGGACAGACAGCCTGAAGAGTCCAAAGGGCCAGCACAGGTGAGGAACGCTTCAGAATTCAGAGACAGCAGGTTCATCAGACAGCTGGTGGGGGTGAAAAACAGTGGTACGTAAATTCATGGAAGGACCAGGAGAAACCCAAACCACCGACTCCCATCCCAACCGGACTACATCCTCTCCCCGCCAAGCTCAGAGCAGGCCTGGCACTCAGGCCTCCACTTCTCACCCCCCTAACCATTGGAAGGGACATAAAAAGAGGGTGCCCGTTAATCAAAAGTAAAATGATATGGACCACTCCAAAAATAGACTGGGATACCTTGCAAAGTGTCCAGCCCCAACACTGAACCCAAAGTGGGGCCACCCGGGCCCCGGTGCTTAAAGGCTATCATTTCTACTATGAATCAACCACAGACCGCCAGACGTTGAAGAAAGCCTCCATTCTCAAGCCGAAACACTTGGGCTTCCAGAGTAAAACAGCAAGGCAGCATTGAGAGGAACGAACCAGGAGACATGTACCTATCATCCAGCACCATGAAATTTCAGAACACCAAGGAGAAGGAAAAGATCCTCAGATTTCGCTAAGCGAAAACAAGTCACCAGGAAAGAAAGGAGGTTCCCCAAGCAGGTGACCTCTAAGAGCACACCACAGCGTGCAAGGCGACTGGGGGTGACGGTCCAGGGAACTTGGGGTTTGGCTGAGAGTGGTACCCAGCCCAATGGTCAGTGTGCGTATGGAGAACTTACAAAGACTCAAACGTCCCCATCACGCACCATTTCTTATAAAGCTCCTGTCTCCGCCTCCAGGCCCCCTCCACTCTCTTTCTGATCCCAGTCACACCACACACTCGAGGTTCGACCCACACTTCCCCAAAGAAGGAGATCAGGGAGTCCCAGGGCGCATGCCCAGCCCTGACTGATGGGAGGCAGAAAGACCCAGAATGAGCTCCAGGGGACTGCGGGGTTCAAGAGCAGACAAGGATCAAGACGGTCGGACAAAGACGATGGCATTCGGGGAAGGGAGAGGGATACCTATAAAGGGAAAATTACCATTTATGTGCGTCCAAATAACTGCATTTCTAGGAAACGTACTAAGTGCTGTCAGATGACATCATTACCCTCGCTCCCAGGAGCCAACTGTCCAGGCTCGAATAACTGAAGAGCCACCACGAACGACGTGGGCAAATCACGTAGCAGCTGGAGTTTGCTCTATTGACAAACTAAACTCAGGCGAGTCGCTTCATCTCCCAGATTTAGATCTGATGCTCAAACACTAGGGGAAGGGGCCAAAGAGGTAATAATGCTTGACTCCCACGTCAGCGGGAGGTTGTAAGACTTACAATTAGATTGCATTTGCACAAAGTGCCAGAGCTCCGCAGGAAGAAGGGCTATAAATAACTCAAGGTATTCTTATCCCCAAAGATAATCAATTATTTTCTCATCAAAAGCAGGTTGAAAAAGAAAGACTTTAAGGATGAGGACCCTTTAATTTGGTTAAGCCACCGGGATTAACAAGATTTTCAGAGCGTTCAGAACTTCACAAGGCCCCAGCTCCAACCACGGCTTCCTCCAACAAACGGAATACTTACAATACCTGAGAAATCCCTTTATTGCTAGAAAAATACAAGAGTAGCACTTTGTGCCTGTTCGTTAAATTCACTTATTCTACAGACCAGTGGAGGCAGTGGGAGGTGGGGGCATCACGAGTGAATGACTCTCGCCTCAGGAGACCATGACAGCCCCCTCCCCCAGGTCCAAGGTCCTTCTCCTTTTCTACTGGTGAAGGTACAAAACCTGCTCAGCCCAAACTGTGGGACTTCCTACCAAAGTGGGCTGCTTCCTTCACAAGCATCAAGGCTGCGACGGTCCAGTAAGACCAGGCTGAAGAACGTTCCAGACTGAAGGAAACAGAGAGACATCCCTAGAACCACAGTGACACTGTTGTGGGCGGGCTCTGATAGTCACACACCAGTGATCGCTTCCCGATTTTGATGGTGGTAGTCGTATCAGGATTACATTCGAAAATTTCGTTTGTAGAAAATACACCCGAAATCCTTTGGAGATGGCGAGGCACCCTGTCAACTACTTACTTAAAAATGGGTCAGAGGAGAAAGTTCTGTGTGCTGTACTTGCAACTTTCCACTAAGTTCTGAACTTGATGAATAGAAGTTGGAAAAACTGGAAAATGCTACATGTCTCGGAACAGTGGGGTCTTTGATCCGCCATGGGATCTCATACTGGACTGGATTATAGGCAACCATTAAAAATGGTGGTCCTACAAAGACCACAGAGGCACCAAGAATGAATGATTATCTGATAAAAGCCTGTCAGGTATGACCACGAAGATGTGACTCTGGAAGGAAAGACTCCAATTTTTTATACATGGAGTTATCTGCAGTAGCAAATTACAAGGAATTTTTTCTCTTCTTAATATAGTTTTTTCTCCCAAATATTGATATACATGAACCAATTTTATAACATGAAAAAAGCTTAGGGATGGGGGGAGCGTCTCTGAGCTATTAGGTGCCTTCAGGAAAGTCCGTGAGTGGACAGCTCAAGTAAGACCACGTGGAAATGTTCACAGAGAAAGGGCTCATCGGAAAGACCACAGAGGGTGAGAAGATGCAGGGGACAATGCTGGGAGAGGGGTCAACAGGCCAAAATTCTGAAGTGGAAGCTGGTTAGAATGCTCTGTCCAGGGGCCCGGAGGCCATGTGCGTGGTGGGCTTCCACGTGTGTCCACATCTAATCAGGCAGAAGGAGTGCGGGAGCCCATGGAGGGCCCTCTCCTTGTCATATCCAGGGCAGAAGCCTACGAAGCCAACAGCAAGTGAGGTATGATTCCTGCCCAAAGGAACTGACCCCTCAGCCCACAGAACTAGCCCATTACCCAGACAGCCACACCCTGGAGCGAGCCGTGAGACGGTCTCCAAGTGACCGTGGACCGCCAGTGGAAATGCCGAGTGATGGACGAAGGCTGCAGAGGCCCCCCTGTCACGTGTGCCTGCACCCGCAGAGAGGCCCACACAGGCGACAGGAAGCAATGCCCTCCTGGGGGATGGCTATGGCTCCAGAGTAAGGCTCCAAAATTCTCCCGTTGACACCCTCTCAGGATGGAACTGCCTAGACTGGTGTCATTAGAGGCGACTAGGATAAGGACAAGCTCAGAGGGATGACCACGTGAGGACACAGGGAGAAAGAAGGCGGTGACTCCATGCCAGGCAAAAAGACCTGGAGGGGACCGAGCTGGCCGACACCTGGACTTTGGCTTCCAGCCTGCAGGCTGTGGGGAATGGCTCTCCCTTTGTTCAAGCTGCCCAGCCCCTGGAGCTTTGTTCCAGCAGCCCTAACACGGGGACGCAGGCACGCGAGCAGGTGGTGAGGCTACAGAGGTGAGCAGGAGGATCACTGACAATAGTTGCCCTAACTATTATGGTGGAAGACGAGGGGACCCGGAGTGCTTCCTAGGAGAGAAGGAAGCTCAGTTTCTTTCACACACAACTGGCCACTCCTTCATCCTTCACGCTGTGTGTGCACGTGTTACACACTCATCCACAGAGACCATACAAAACCTTTAAAGGTGAGGGAGCTGCCTCTCCAGACTGCACCATCAGGACACGAGAGCCTGAGCTGCAGGGGCCCAACAAACGGGAAGAGGAAATTCAGTTCCTCGGTCTCACTAGTCCCAGTTCACATACTCAACAGCCACACAGGGCTCGTGGCTGCTGATCTGGGACACCACCAATGAAGAATGCTTCCGTCTCAGGGGAAAATCCCAGTGGATGGTGTCACTCACTCCCCATGGCGTCATGAAGGAGGCCCCAGGACAGCACCCAAGGGCTAGAGCCCTCCCTGCAAATGGGAAACCTCCACCTCCACCTCTGTTCTGAGCTCTGGCAGCCTACAGTCCCCTGCACGCAGTGGCCTTGCCGCTGGAGACGCTGGGCCCCCCTTTCCAGGGGATCTGTCACTGCAGCGGACAGCCTCTTCAAGGGGATCGTCCCCGGTCCCTCTGCCCCAGCCCCTTTCCAGCAGGAGCTGCAGCGGGGAGCAAACTCTCGCGGTGGGGAAGGGGGGGTGTCGACGCCCGCCGCATCTGGCCACGGCACAGGCATGTCTTGCGAAGCGCATGTCGTGGTCACTGCCAAAGTCACAAAGGGAAAGCCACAGATAAAACACACTGCCCTGCCAGTTCCCGAGAACCACCCAGCAACCCCGGGGATCCCCGGGGGGGAAGCACAGGCACTTTGACTGCTACCCCTTCCTTCCTCGTTCCCCTCAATCTCTCTGTCCATCTGTCAGTCCATCAGCCCAGCTCTATCGTACCACATTCACCACCACCCAATAACTCCGGCCTCCTGTCCGCGTGCCACCTTCTGCGGAAACCAAGTCTAACTCCCAGACGGCCACACACACACCGGTCTGGGTGCCTGGCGCGAGCCTTGAGTTTCGAGGAGCACTGTAGACGGGAGCCTCCAGAACATGGTCACCCGTCCTGTAATCATGGCTCAACATCCAGGCAACAGTGACCCCACTGACCTGCAGAGTGCATTCCTTAGTTCCCGCTGACCCTTGGTTATGTTTTTTGTTTTAAAAGCAGACCTTCTATGTAAGAGAGTGCAGTCTGCATTCAGTCTTCCTGCCGTCAGGACCCTGGTGATTAAGGCTGTCCCTGGGCGCTAGGCATACCTGATCTGATGACATCGAGGCTCTCCTCCTCTCCTGGACGTTGGCTTCAACGAGAGCTAGAGCAACCCGTGGGCTGCCACGTGCGTCCCACGCCGCCCCCCCACTGAACACACTTCCATCTCCAGGTTGGCAGAACTTTTGTGTCTTCCCCTCCCCTTACTCAAGGTGTGAGCAGCAGGGGTATAAACATGCCCTGAATTAAGTCCAAACGGCCTCTGGACCGAGTTTTTTAAACCATATTTTCTAAATTAAATCATCAGTTTCTCGCACTGAGAAGGTGAATAATCGGTGGGGGAAGCTGGGTAGGAAACGTTTTATTGCCCTAACTCTGCGTTTTCGGTTCCCAGGCAAAGCTCACGGGCCCTGGACCCGGCAGCCCCCAGAACCCGCGATGAGAAAGCCAGCGTCTCTCTGCCACCTTCCCCTTCCCCCAAAATCTGCATGGAAAATCTGGAGGCTCTTACCCCGTCTCTGCCCTCCCCAGGGACCTAGGCCCAGGGGACAGCAGTGTGGCTTCCAAATGGAGCCTGGCCCAGACACAAAGCGGGGGGAACAGGGCAGAGAGCTGCAGAAAAGTTAAAAAAAGAAAAAAAGGCTTTGCTGAAGGAGGTGAGTGAAGTGAAGGGGTTGGGGGTGTCCCGACCTCTTCCACAGGAACAGACCTGCCTCCAAAGAGGGTGCTTTTCATAGCTAGACCTCCCCTCCCCAGGACAGTTGTCCCTTGAGGAGGGCTGCTTGTCTTCCTGGCTTCTGGGTCCCTTCACCTCTGGGGGCGGCGGGGGGAGGGGCGCCTACCACCTGCAGGCCGCACCAGGGTGAGTATGCATCATTAAAAGACCAAATGCTCAGGACAGGGAGAATTTGGAACTGAGACAGGAATTCCAGTAGGAGACCTACCCAAGCCCTCCCCCAGGGTGCGATTTTTCTCCATGGCTGATTTATGTTAATTTAACGTGTCTTAAGTCAATCAGCCGGCTGCAATGTTTAGGCTTGCGGTCAATCCTAGTTGCACAATGAAAAGTAAAATAGAAATTATGAAACAAACAGTAAAAGGGAGACACTAAGTATTTTAAATTATGTAAGTATTGTTCACTGAAGTGTTATTGGGGCAGTGGGCTTCCTTCGTAAAGGAGCCCTTATCTTTCCAAGACTCGTAATAATGTTTTCCCGAATGCAGTGATGAATCCAGGAGCTGGAATGGAGGGAGGAGTGGGCAGTTTCTGTTGAAGCCAGTGCGGGGCCCACGGGGTTCGAGCCACTTGCCGCTGGAGGAGTCTGGAGTGTCCCCTAGAAACCCTCCTATCCCCCCATCCCTCTCCCTCCCTATTTCGAGGGTGCACAACCTGGGCCTAGGACTCAGGACACTGCAGACTGGGGGGGGGAGGGGGAGGAAGCTGCCGCCTTCCCGCTCAGACAAAGGCTTAAGGCTTTCCTCCTCCTCCTCTAGGGCAAGATCCCGCTCCCAGGACAGCCCTAGAAGGGGGAGGTGGTGATCCCTGACCACCCGGAGCTTCTCTGAAACACAAAGTGAATTCCGCTCCCCGGATGAGGTTTCTTTGCTTTACCCGGTAAGAAAATCAGGTTTTCCAGCTTGGGGTGGGGGCGGTGGCCAAGGGTGTAATTGTAGGGTTCTGGCAACACGCAGCCCCAGGGATCCGGGGTGTTTGGCCCGGAGCAGGGAGATTAGCAGATGAAAGGAAAAGATAATATTTCCTGCTGGGGTTATCTTTCTTCTCACCCAGGGTCATGAACCCATTACTTACCATTTAAAAGCCCAGCAGGAGAATATCCCATGAATGTACAAATACAGACCCAGGAGGGGCTCCCCTGACTGATGGGGGGATGGTCTGCCTTCCTTTGTATCCAGGACTACGGGAAATTCAACCTCTTCAAGCAAGATTCTGGAGCCTGACAACTTCTAATGTCTCTGGCTCCCCGAGCGGGCCCACCGAGGCAAGGCTGGGCAGGACGGCGGGTGGGGTTCGCCTCCAAGCCACCAGCTTCCACCCTGGGCCCGGGGCAAATCAGGGGGAAGAAGAAGATCTTCTAGTTCCATTTCTAACATCCAATTATTAAAAGGTTTTGGGGTCCATCTGCTTTTCAGGTTTGGAAATCATTTAGAATGAAATATTTCAGATATACCCCCTTGCAAAAGTGTTTAACAGAAAAACCGGGTGAAAGCCCTATGATCCCTTTCCCAGTTCCCTCTCCAAAAGTTGCCTTTTACTCTGAACGTATACTAATTTAGGGTGCCCATACATGGCTTCACTTTTACCTATACGCCTCCATCCCAAAGTAACGCCCACAGATGGCCTGTCAGAGATGCAATCTTCCCATTAATAATCCCAGGCAGATTGGCTCCTCCCTCCCCAGCGGTGTGGGGCGCTGGCCCCTGGGCCCTGGGAGTGAGTGGAGAGGCACCCCCAGCTGTCCTCCAGATAGACTGAGCTGCCGGGAACTGCCCGCCTGCACTCCCTCTGGCCCGCTCCTCTCCCCGCCGCATGTTTCTGTGCACACTTGCAGCTGTCAGACTTCCAACCTGCTGTGAACCTGCTGGGGCCACGCTGGGCCTCCGGGGATGGGGATCTGCAGGCCCTATCGGGGAGACTCCCGCCCAGGCGAGCTTCCCGTTACACTCTTGCCTCCATTTATCTAGATGGAGGGGGATGTGGATGTTCGCTCACACAGGTTTAATAAGGCGCAAACAACGGAGCACAAGGCGCACCGACATCCAGCTGCCCGCAGGCAAGACAGCCCCTGGGCAGTACGCAGAGCCTCCTTCTCCCCAGCTGGCACCCTCCTTTGCCAATCAACTTGTTCATACTCTTCTCCAGTGAATGATGGCCACTCTAAGGGTCCCTCTTGGCTTGCCCACTCCATCTACCTACCCACGAGTGCGGCAGGCTTGGGTGGGGTGAAAGCCAGGAGAACGCCTCTCCCCTCCGTGCCCAGGCGTCCCCAACCACTCTGCGCTCAGAGGAGAAGCATGGCCAACGGCACCGCTAAGAAAGGACAGAATAAACCATGTGTCTGGGCACGTAACTGGAGAAGTGGCTACCCAGACTCAATTAATACAGATAAACCCGTGGCCACGGGAGACGAGAGGCCTCGGGCCCAGCAGCCGCACACCGAAGGCCCAGGGTCAGATCCACATTGTGAAAGTCGCCCCACGTCCCGACATGCGGCTGAGTGCTGGGGCGTCAGGAGGCCCGAGCCCTGCACCTGCTGTCCCCCTACTTGAGGATCCGAGCACACCTCTCTCATGCCCCCCACCCACGCTGACCAGTGCAAGTGGGCCAGAAGGCATCTGCAGTCCCTCCCCTGAAAGCGATCGGTGACGGGCTTGCTCAACATACTAAGGACAACATGACACACTGACCGCCTAAGAGAGCCCAGAGACTTAGCTTCTGAAAGGCTGACTTGGAAATTTCTTGAACTCTAAAAACTTTAAAATCTGCATTTGTGCACCTCATCTCTTTAGTACAGAGTGAACGAGGGAGTGTTTCTTGGCCAATTCCCCCAGGAAATCCCCTCCCAACGGACAGAGTAATTCTGGCACGGCCTGAGCGGGAGCCGGGAGCCGGGGGTCACTGCCCCTGAGGCTAAGGCTCCCGACCAGCCAGCCTTTCTTTGCAAGGCACCACAGAGAGGCCTCGTAGCCTACACGCTGCTCGGCCCACTGGGGGCCAGAAGTGTTCTCTCTCCAGGCTGTTCTTTCCTTAGAAAATGCAAACGACCTCTTGTTCTCAGTTTCCGAAGAAAAGCCTGAAGGAAGAATCAGAGGCTAAGGCCACCTCCGGGGACACCCACCGCTGGCTAAGGGCCCTTCTGGGAGCAGAGACTTGGTCTCCAGGAAGCCACGCTCAGTTTCCATCAGGGAAACGTGAACCCTAGCTTCTCAAAACTTCTGGGGTACCCAGGCAGCCTCTCCTGCAGGACGATGGTGTTTTTTCTCCTCTGGCAGCCTGTGTGGACCCCTTTCAGACCTGCCTCTCCCACCTGCCAAAACCTTCACCCATTCCCCCGCCCCATGTCCCAGCTTCCCGAGGTCTGCAGGGGGTCCGCAAGGACCCCTGTGAGTGCACACACAGACTGCGCCCACCCCAATTCCAGATCTTTCGGACAGACTTCAAAACTACAACTCACAGAACACAGCTTGGCTTCAAAGGGCTAAGATGTCACACGAGAGGAATGTTGTTCAAAGACCAAGATTCACACAGTCCAAGTCCAATAATATATGACGGCCTGTCCGTCCGGCAGGAAAAAAGTCCCCTCCATCCAAAGAGTCATCTTGCTTGCATGTTTTGGGTACAGATCTCGATTCTGTGCCTGACACACAGGGTTTAAGATGAGGGTCTGCTTGCAGACAGAGCGCAGTGGTGGTGCCCGATACAAAGCCCTGCACCCCATCCTGTCTGTGCTGGGGTCACTCCAGTCTCCTCTGCCCTCCCCCCGGCCTCCCTCCCCCAGGATCAGAAAGCCCTGAATCAGGGATCAGACTGGAGGATTTCTCAGGAAAATGAGAAGAGATGCTCACTTCCAGATGGAGTCACCACGCAAGAAAGTTTCACATCGACAATGCAAGCATCTTCACCCACTAGGCTTTTTGTGTGTGTGTTCACGAAGAAATCTTCCCAGACTGCGATTATAAACTTGATCTCTTAAATGCACTTCTTTAAGCTTTAGTTCAAGGGGCGCCTGGGTGGTTCAGTCAGCTAAATGTCTGACTCTTGCTTTCGGCTCAGGTCATGCTCTCAGGGTCGGGGGATCGATCCCGATATTGGACTCCGTGCTCAGCAGGGAGTCTGCTTGGGATTCTCTCTCTCTCTCTCTCTACCCCTGCTCATGCTCGCTTTCCCTCTAAATAAATAATTTAAAATAAATAAACTTAGCTCAAAATCCCATCTGTAATTTCTTTTTGTAAACGGTGAAGGGAGAGCCATCGCTCTCTGGGTTGGAAACTCGAGAGCCCCAGGACCTTTATCATGTGAAGTGCTCACAGAGGCACGGCTCAGTGTTTACAGACCCTTGTTTTCCTGCTCAGTCAGTGCTCTTTGTTTTCTGGGGCTCCCAGAGCAAAGCACACAGCCAGGGCAGCTGTAGGCTGGAAAAGTCTTTCCTCCGTGTCCCAGAGGCTGGACGTCCAGGACCAAGGCGTGAGCAGGGCTGCTCTCTCCTGAGCGTGTACCCAGCTGGCTGTCTCCTCACCGTGCCTGCACCTGAACATCGACTGTGGGGGGTGTGTCCTGAGCTCCTCACAGGCACCCCAGCCTCACTGGGTGGAGACCCGCATAATGACCTCACATTAACTTCCTTCTGGGCAGCCCCCATCTCCATATGCAGCCCCATTCCGCAATAGTGGGGGCTGGGATGTCAGCCAGAGAACCTGGGGACAGCTGTCTGTTCCCATGGCAACACAGCACCACTCCCTCAGCAGAGCCTCAGGCTACCCTGCACTCTCTAGGAAGATCACCTCCCCTCTTTGATTGTTCATTTCCAAAATGGCCTCGGTGGCGTGGAGGTGATGCACGCCTGCATGAGTTTTAGAATTACTCGCTGAGTTTGATGAAGAAGCCTTTTGGGATTTTGATGAGAAACGCGCTTAATTTATACCAGTTTTCAAGTGCATACAGGTACTGGTTTTGTTCCAATAGCGTTACTCCCCATGCAGCCGGAAAACGGTGGGCTTTCCGTGTTAACTCACATCCGGTCACCTTGCTAAACTCTCTCTCTGATTTTAATACTTGTCAGTTGATTTTCCAGATTAACATTTCTATAACCCACAAATAGAGAGATTTCTCTCTCCTTTTCTTATTGTTATATTGGCTGGGACTTCCAGAATGGCACCAGATAGCAAGGGTGATCGATGGCAGACCTCCCCTATCTGGCCACTGCCTTCCACATGTTTTACCTGAAATGTAATGTTCCTTGCGGATTTCCAGAAGACTCTTTTTATTGACTTAGCCAAGGCAATCTTGCTAAATTTTTCACCGGCCGAGAATGCTGAAATTTACCACAAGTACCGTGGCATCCGCTGAGATCCTTCCCACCAGCCTGCGTGTGGGAGTTTTCACGCCGAATCGTACCAGGATGTCTAGCGTAAACCTTTGCATTGTTCTGTCCGGTGTCACTGGCTAGATTCTACACAGGAATTTTGCATCTGTGTCTTCAAATGTTCAGTCTACTTCTACCGCCGCGTGACAAGCCCCCACACATTCAGAGGCTCTGAGCGACACTTGCTGCCGGGCTTACCGTCCTCCACATGAGAAGTCTAGGCATGGCACGGCCGGTTCCCCACTCAGCGTTTCCAAACCAAAACCGAGCTGTCGGCAAGGCTGGGGTCCTTGCCAGCAGCTGGCTCTGGGCTCCCTCGCGTTGCCGTCTGATTCCCGTCCCTCGTATGTGCAGAACTGAAGGCCCGGTTCGCTCCTGGCTGTTCCGGGAGCAGCCGCTCTCCACTTCTAGACGCTTCCCACGTTCACTGCCACACGGCCCCGTCTACCTTCAGAGCTGGCGACACACATCGATTCCCTCTCACCATCCAAGTCCCGACTCCCGCTGACCTCCAGGCCCAGGGGCGTCTCAGGACACAGGGACAGGGCAGCTGGATCATCTTCCTTTCTCGACAGAGCGTAATGATGGAGTGGAACCCCGCCCTATTCTCAGGGCACCCCTGCATTCTGCCTGCTGCCCGCAGGGAGGCCGACCCAGAGCCAGCTGTCTCCATCTTTGGCCGCTCCCAGCTCTGCTCTGGGCAGCGTGGTTTTAACATAAAACCAGATCACAACATTCTTCTGCTCAAAGCTTTCCAAAAGCTTCCCAGTGCATGCAGAATACAACTCCACATCCCTCCTGGGGCTTACAAGGCCCCCCGAGCCTGGCCCTGCTCCCCCAGCACCCACCTCCAGCCACACTCCACCCTTGTTTCAGCCTCGGGCCTCAGCACGGGCCATTCTGTCTGCAGGGAAAGTTCCTCCTTGGGCCTCCCGTCCCACATCTCCCACCTGCATTTGCACCACACGCCTCAGGCTCACCGAATCCCCACTGCCGCTTCCCCTGCTCTCCGGAAGTGACACTGTGTCTAAAAACAACAATGTAAAAACAAAACAAAACAAAACAAACAAACACCAACATATGCACCTCAATTTACCACTTTACAACTTTAAAATGGTAACCATCATCTGAGCTTTCAGCGGGTTGAAAGCACGGATCGCATAGATCATCATCATGAATGTAATAATGTTGAAAAAGTCTGAAATGGTGCAAGAATCACAAAACTGGGACATGGGGACACAAAGCGAGCCAATGCTGCTGGAAAACAGAGAGGACAACTTTGCTCAACGCAGGGCTGCCTCAAACCTTGAAATGGTAAAAAATGCTATAGCCCCAGAGCGCAATAAAGTGGAGAGTCGTGAGAGCTGCGATGCTTTAAAACCAACAGAATTCATTCTCCTTCAGATCCTCATTTCTCCTTATGAGATGGAACTCCAGGCTTCTCTCCTGCGCTTCTGGAAAGATCTGGCCCCCCCCGGATCTTGTGCAGCCCACAGAACCCTGAGTCACCAGGTGACATCTCCTGCTCACACACCTGTCCCTGCGCACCTCTGCCTCTGGCCTCCTTACAGAAACGCTGCGTCCGAGGGAGCAGGGAGACCAGAACCAGCAACAGAGACCTGACCGGCCCCTTCCTCCGAAAGCTTAACCC
This sequence comes from Spilogale gracilis, assembly GCA_004023965.1. Classification (NCBI taxonomy): domain Eukaryota; kingdom Metazoa; phylum Chordata; class Mammalia; order Carnivora; family Mephitidae; genus Spilogale; species Spilogale gracilis. Next base: position 53,482 of record PITA01009779.1, read on the forward strand.
CATAATCTAGACGTAAAAATGCTCTCGTGTATGTTGTAATCCCTTTTTAAAATGACTTCTAAGGGTCCTTTTTTTTTTTTTTTTTTTACCTTTTGGACTTAGAACTGATTAAACAAAACAATGTTCTGTCCAAACCTGCGTTTTTCTTATTACTTCCTAATCATTTTACCACCGACATAAAGGCCTGTTCTTTTCCAACACTGGCCTCTTTAATCATTTCTGACAGCCTGCTTTCCGCTTGGCCAGGCCCCAGCAAACACCGCTGGGCTGCCCCGCCCTCCACGGCTCTCCTCAGACCCTCTCCTGGGGGTAACGGCTCACTTGGAGAGAGTGGGGAGGCAGGCAGGGAGAGGGGGCCGTGTCCGCCCCAGAAGGCTCCTCTTCCTTGTCTGTTAAATTCAGCCCCAGGAACTGGGCACACACTGGACATACTGGGGAGGGCCTGGACAAACCCCCAGCCAGCCTAGAGAGGGGCTGTGATCAGAATCAACACCCTCAAACTAAGTGGGAGACTGGGAGTCTGCAAGTCCCATTGAACTTGAGAGTCAAGCTTATTAACATTAGCAATTAAAACGATATTACTTAATTTTCAAAGTGCATCCAAATATGGTCTCCCATTTGAGGTCAAAATAATGGCACAGGGGCACCTGGGTGGCTCAGTTGGTTGAGCGACTGCCTTCGGCTCAGGAGGTCATGATCCCGGAGACCCGGGATCGAGCCCCACATTGGGCTCCCTGCTCGGCGGGAAGCCTGCTTCTCCCTCTCTCACTCCCCCTGCTTGTGTACCCTCTCTGGCTGTGTTTCTCTCTGTCAAATAAATAAATAAAAATCTTAAAAAAAAAAAAAATACTGGCACAAATTCACGGCAGGCATTCCTACCCCGTCTGCACCAGATGGTACACCCTGCTCCTTTAAGGGTCCGCCAGATGTCAGGTGCTGATCAACGGGGGCAGGGGCCCCCTAGAAAGTAGACAGATTTGCATCACCTCGGGAACTTTTCATCAGATAAAAGCAAGCACACATGCCGAGTGGTGCTCAGACCAATAAGCAGGATTTCGAAGGCAGAACAAGGAGGGCATTCTAGTGGGAGAGGAGTGCCTGGACAACGCTGTGGGGGCTAGGATGTGGGGTGAGGCTGAGGAGCCCGCAGTGCAGACAACAGGCTTCCTGGAGGTGGGTGTACGGCTGAGTAGTCGTTGGGGTCACCAAGGAGGGGCCTGGGGCCGGGGCGAGCTCGCTCGGAACCTCGAAGCTTCTTCTAAATGAGAGCCCTTGAGGCCTGGGACACCAACTCCAAAGTCCAGGAAGGAGGCCAGGCTGGTGTCCTGGGGGTAGACCCGGACCAGGACACACAGAGACCCTCCCTGAGAACGGGTCCTCCCCAGAGCGTCCTGAGCAACATCACCATGCCCACGCTCAAATCCACGGGTACACAGGGAGCACCCCCCAGGCCTGGGAATCACCAGAAGCCACAGGAGAGGTGCCTGAGGACAGAAGGAGTGAGAGACAGGCCGCGTGGATACTCGGCAGGTTTGGACCAGACCTGGCTGCAGCCGGGCCCCCAGGCCCCCAGGCCCTCTCCGAGATGTTCACCACCTGAGGAAAGGGAGTCCCTGCAGGCTACACACAGTAAGTGAGGCATCCCATGCCCAGCTGCATCTCTGCAAATGGGCCCCTGGAACTTCCCCTGGAGGAAAAGGGACCTGTGGCTTCGTAAAGACCCAGGGCGAGCGGCGAGTGACTGGTGCATGGCAAGGATGTGTTTCCTTTTGCGGACCCATGATGTTCAGCGACTTGCCCCCCAAAAAGGCGGGAAGAGCCAGGATGCGAACCCTAGGTACTGAGGTGCCCTTTCCACATGACGACTTGTGCCTGATGTCAGGGGGACAAATACACTCGCCAGGGTGGCCGGCACAACCCAGGGCCCTACGTGCACGGGGGACTCCCCACGCAGGTGCCCTTAACTCATGGATTCTTGCAGCGACGCTCAAGGCCCATCCTGTTTACAAGTGCAGTTTGGCCCCCATCTCAGGGTGTGGCCTCTGCCTTTGCATCCTGCTTGCACAGAGCCCCGGCCAGGACCTGGTGACAGGAGAGGGACGCCAAGCCTGTGAAGACCTCCGTCAGCCTCCGCACACTCTGCCAGGCCAAGGCTGCAGGGCACCTGGGAGCCCGTGTGCCAAGTGCCCCGAGGCACCTCCCGCTGGCCTTGGGCCGGTCACCCTGTTCTGCTCCAGAAGCAACAGCAGGGGCAGCTCTCCCAAGAAGGGGCACAGCTGAGAACGATGGCCGGGTCACTCTCTATGCCTCCGGGACCGCGAGGCGTTGTCCTCGTCCACTCGCTGGTGGAGTCACGGCCAAGCCAGGGAGCACAGGTGGCAAAGGCCCCCAGGAAGGCCTGGCGCAGCAGGTGACGGTAGGGAGGAGGGTGTCCTGGGAACTGCTTGGGGATGAATGAGGCAGAGAAGCGGCCGCATACGCCAACAGCCTCCACAGCCTCCGCGAGGGGACTGCAGGGAAGTGGCACGCGGGGGCGGGGGGCGCGCTGGAGCAGAAGAGCAGGGCCCTGGGACCGGGCGGGCCGGGCACTCACTACAAGTAGGCCTGCAGGCAGAGCCTCTCTCCCGAGGGGTCTGCTTAGGGGCAGAGAAGACAGGACAGCCAGGGCGGCAACTACCTGAGAACAGGCCCCACCAGTGTCCCCTGCACTCCACCCATATCCCCCTGACACCTCAACCCCAATACATTCACACACCACGAAATACACACGAAACACGCCACGAGCAACATACACAGGCCACACACATGCGCCAGCCACACTGACATACCAGGAAACTACACACACGGCCCTGTAAACACGCGGGAGAGAAACGGGAAACCACATACAGAAACACACATGTGCACACGCACGTGCATGCACCGGGAAACCAGAAGGGGCATTATGCCTACAAAAGGATAACATCAACGTGGTCTTGCCCGTTGAGTGAAACATTTTTCTGCAAGTGCCCAGCGACCCACAGCATCCCAGCCTCGAATCCAGAGCCCCACTCTACATGGAGGTCGGCGTCGCCTGTAACGTATGTCTGCTGGGCCACGGCCAGTTGGAGAGGGGAGAGGACTGGCCCAGCACTCACCGGGAGCCTGCGCCCCAGGTGAGGCTCAGAGGGCACCCAGAGCTGGGGATGGGAGGATAAGGCATTGAGGTTCCACCCTGCACAGTGTGCAGTCAGGACCCAGGGCTGAGCCCGGGCATCACACAGATGTGAAAAAGACACAAAACAAAGGGGGCTCGGAGGGCGGCAGCAGCAAACAGGGTGCCTGGACAAGAGACCTCCCTTAGAAGACGGTAAGCTGAAGGGGCTGGCCCAGAGCCCAGAAGTTTCCAGCAGTGAATCTGGGGAGAGCACAACTCATACCCCACTTCCCCAGGGGTCTCCCCACTCAGTGCAGGTTGGGGCAGCCCCTGAAGTCTGCAATCTGGGGTCCATTTTGTCCTGAGGGTGAGGCGGCCGCGGGTAGGGGGTACTCCGTGGTGGAGGGTGGATGGAGGCAGGGAATGAAGGCAGGGAGTAGGGTAGAGGCTGGAGGTAGGGTACAGCCTGGGAGGCCAACACCCTCAGCCAGAGATGGGGTGGGGACAGGGCCTGAGAAGGAGGTAAAATGAGCAAATGACTGGAGAGCAGACAATGCGCACACAGGGCTTCACAAACCTTGGCGCTGGGGAAAGCATGAGGAAGTTTCCAAAGCCTCCACTAGCTGGCTTATTAGAGAAAGCCTTTCAAAAGTGGCCACGGAGACTTGCAAAAGGCAGACAGGAGAGAGAAGGGGGCTACGGTCACACTGGGCCATCCCAGGCGGTAGGAAGGGCGGCGCTGGGGTGGTCCCTCATCTGTGTCCTAAAACTTAAGTCTCAAATGTCCCCCAAATTGTCACTATGACTATATCCACTTTGCTCCTCAATCCTGCGAGGACAGAGGAACAAAAGTCCCCTTGAGGGGGCAAAAAAGCTGCAAGTCAAGAACACACACCTGTTTCTCAGAAGGGAATCCATTATTAATTAAAGCTCAACCAAGAAGCAGAACTCTTGGAATTAAGAATTAGCACACCATTTAATCAGGCTCTAGAATGTTAAATCCCTTTTTCTGGGAAGATTCTATGAAAAAGAAAGCCAGAGGGTTTTTGTGAGAAGGGTCCGGAAGCTGCCCAGCAAGCTCCTGGGCCGACCGAGGAGTCCATGCTCCACGCTCCCCCGAGAGCTCCCCGACCCTTCCCTGTCGTTCTCGTACGGAATCAAGGGCTGTCTCGTCCGACGACGGTCTGACTCTACCCGCGCGCAGGGCAAACTGCACTGAGAATAGGGATGCCATGAGCCTTCAGTACATAAAGTAGGCAATGTCTGTGGAATGAATTACATTGTATCCAGCCCCTCAACCAAATACAAACCTGCTAACAGTTTCAGATACCTGCCAGAAGTCATTAAACTTGTTACAACCAGGAGACAAAGTTCACAAGTTACCTCCCACGTAAGCAAACGAACAACATCGTCACCAGTTTATCTACCACCCCCTCCCATATAAAATAAGCTCTAGGTTCCCCCCAGGAGAGAAAGCTCCGGGTAATTTCAAATGCAGGCTTAGTACTTTACTCCTTCCGCAGAGGGTGAAAAGGAAAAGCACTCGATGTCTCTCAACCCAAGACAGAGGAGGACCTTCGTTTCTTTGTCCACAGCTGCTGGGCGAAGGAGGCCATCGGTACCTAAGCCACATGCTGGCCAGTGCCTGGGACTAGAGCACCAGGCCAAGAGTGCTAAGGGATCTTGCAGGAGGTCCTCCAAGAGGTTTCTCCCTCAACTGACCCAACAACGCTTTCATCCACATGAGGGGGTTGTGACGCCCATTTCGCAGATGGAGAAATGGAGGCTCAGGGAGATGAAATGGCCCATAAGGGCTCCAGCCTGGCTCGAGGTCCCAGCTGCTGGACATGCTGGAGCTTTCTCCATGCAACAAACCCATGGCCTGAACAGGCTGGGATCTCTCCTCTAGAAACGTGAGCCAGCCGCCCAGACCACATCTCAGCGTGGCTGACTGGCATTCCACGAGCTCTGCGAAGAACCAAGAGGTTGGGGCGCCCCCAAAAACGGTGGGGAAGGGGCAAGAAGCAATCGTTTTCAAAGTTTTCCTCATGTTTTCTTTATCTGATTCTTTCTTCCATGACGGAAAGCTCTCATTTCTAAGCCAAAGCATAAGGCTCAATTTTCTATCCTTATCACAAATGGAGCAAATCTCCCCCTCCGTCTCAGGCCCTTCCCTCTGGCTCCCCAGCATCAGCTGCCCAGGCCCACTCCCTCGCCACCTTCCCAACCTCAGCCCTGTGGGCCTGCGGCTGCCCCTACCGAAAGCAAATCCCCTCACAAGCAAGTCCCTGATGGAGAGCTGAGGTCGACGTCCATGCACTGGGGTCTCCAAACTGCTGTGTGTCCACGGCAACCCCCCACCTCCGGCCCTCGCAGACACACCAGCCCACGGGCCACAAGAACATCGCCGAACTCACATTAATATGAACTGGGTTCATCAGCCTCGAGTCAACTTATAGCAACATCTCATCCGCACCAACTAAACCAATGACCATGTAAAAACCATGTAATCGGGCAAGCAATCTTGTCATGTGGTACAGTGTGGAGGAAGCCTGAAGAGGTGACCCCAAGTGAAACAGGCCAGTCACAAAAAGACAAAGACTGTGACAGTCCACTTACAGGAGGAACCCAGGGTCACCACATCCACAGGGACGCAGATCTGCGAAAGTAATGCGTGGCCTGAGGCTGGGGAGGGGAGGACAGGGCTCCCCTTGGAGGGGGACAGGGTTTCACTTCTGCAAGAGGAAAGAACTCCAGCAATGGGGCAGGTGCTTGGTGGCACCAAACCATAAACTGAAAAATGGTTAAAATGGTCGATATATGGTATATCTATTTTACCACAATAAAAAAAGAAGAAAACCCACCCATTTAAAAATAACAAAATACAAAAAAAAAAAATCTTCCCTCAAGAGTGAATTCAAGGGAAGGGAAAGAGGCCACTTGAAGACAGCAATGGGGATTTTCTGTGCCCCCTCTGAAGGGCAGCGGGCAGGCCTGACTCCAACCCACGGGGAAGGAGCCTGCGTGGATGCTGGGGGGGGGGGGGGTGGATCCCAGCCACTGGCGGACATGCTTGCTATGGATGCCCAGGGAAGCCCGGGAGCTGGGCTCCCTCCCCAGGAACGGGTCCCCCCACATTGTCCTTGGCCCGCCCCCTTCAGGTGGCCGGGTCATCCCGGGGCACAGCAAGAATGCCAGTGGTGCTGCAGACAAAGGGGGCTCACAGCAAATCCAGTCAGTTTCTAGAGCAGGCTCACTAGGTGCTCATAAAAATCCCTGAGTCTTGGGTCTGCTAAAAAGTATAGAGCAATAAAATGCCCTCGCTTGTTTTATGTATACAAAGGCACACTGCGATATTCTGAAAACAAAATGCATTTGATTTCCAAAAACACAACCTTGTGGAGGGCTGAAATAGTCGGCAAGGAGAGCAACTTCATATATTCCGAGGAACAAAATCAAGGGGAATCATCAACAAGCCAGGCATCGCTGCCGCACCAGGCCAGGGGGGAAACCCGTGCACACCCCAGCCCCAGAGAGCACCAGGCTAAGGGCTACATAAGCGCGGGGGGGGGGGGGGTGCGCGCGGCTGCAGCAGCACTGTCCTCCTCCAGGCTGCCTTCCAGGAGTGAGTGGCAGGCCCAGGGCCAGAGCCAGACATGCCCTCACCCTGGAGAAAAGACTCAGCCCTCCTGCTTCCCAGTGGGAGGACTGAGGCAGGGGCCTGGCAGGAGTCCAACCGCCTTCCCAGCCGTCTTCTTGAGACAGTGGATGGGGCCTCCTCCCTGCACTCTGGGCAGGAAGGGAGGGCCCAGCCCTACAGAAAGGCGAATGATGACCAGACCCATTTAAGTGCCCTACCAGGCCCACACTCTCCAGCCTACAAAATCCAATACTCAGGCGCATCACCATTCCATGCAGGTCTTGGACAGATGCTCATTTCCAATGCCACCGATGGCTTCAGGGTCCCGTGGTTCATCCACAGGGAAAAAGCAAACTGCTCATTACTCACCCCCTGCCTGGGACTGCGCCCAGCCAGTGGCCACGTCACGTGTGCGCGTGCGTATAGACATATACACCAAATAGGGGCCCACCAGCATGCTGGTTTTCAGTTTTTTCTTCCCTTTTTTTTTTTTTTTTTGCACTCAGAGCGCAATCTTTCCTGGAAAATTTTAGACCCCAGCACAAGATTGTATATTAAAGGAAATGCAGAAAATTATAGACTACATTCATATGCAACTCTGAATTGCTGGTTTTCAAAGAAACAATTATTAATGAAAAGGGGGAAACGATGCTCATTTGAAGAGAATGCTTTAAAAAAAAAAAGTAGTATCTGCTGAGCAGGCATAATAAAGTAAAACTCAGGAGGCGGCTTTATAAACCACACCAGACCCGGTGGCGGGGCGTTCCAGCAGTGACCTCAGCTCTGGCTGCAGGAGCGGGGGCAGATTGGAGACCAGCATGCACGGATGGCAGCCTCCCCCGGGGAGCCCTCCAGTGTGGCCTGTGGGGCTAGGGTCAGCGAGGCATGTGTGCCCCCAGGCTGTAGGCAGAGCTCCCCAGGGAGGGCAGACTGACTTTTCAGCAGCTGATCCCCGTGGTCCCAACCTCAGATGGGATGTTGACAATGACAAGCTTCCGGTAGAAGGAAAACTCTTCCCTGACCCACAGACCCAGACCTGTGACTGGCAATCTTCGAGAAGTCCACGTGTCGGGGGTGGGGGGGGAGGAGAAGCCATGGAATGACTCGGCAGTCCCAAACCCTGCCTGACCACGTGGCTCGGGGCCACAAAAATCACCCAGACTTGATCCCTCCCGGGCAGGCCCCTGACCGCATCTTGGGGTGCCCCTCCAGGCCGGCCCCTGCAACCCGCCACAGAAGGAAAATCCCTTCAGCTTTGTTTATTTGATTGGGTTTAGCTTTAAATCCTGGTCACAAGGTCTCTGCATTAGTAAATGGATTCTATCCAATTGTTTTTGTTGTACCGGAGCATAGCTGAGGTCCAACACTGTTTTAGCTTCAGGCATACGACGCAGTGATTCTATACCTTGCACACATTATGAAGTGCTCCCCCCACCCCCCACTGCAGTCGCCACCACCCATCACCCTACAAAGTCATTACAATATCATTGACCTTATTCCCTATGTTGTACTTTCCATGTATTTGCATCCCTGTGACTTATTTATTTTGTAACTGTAAGCTTGTACTTCTCGAACCCCTTTATTTCTCTAACCCAGCCCCCTTCCCTTCCTCTCTGACGACCACCAGTTGGTTCTCTGTATTTAGGAGTCTGTTTCTGTTTTGTTTCTTTGTTTGTTTTGTTTTTCAGATTCCACAAATAAGTGAAAGCATATGCTATTTGTCTTTCTCTGGTCATTTCACTAGGCACAGTCCCCTCCAGGGCTCCCCATGTCGTCACGAATGGCAATATCTCACCCTTTCTTATGGCCAAGTGGGGCTCCTGGTATACACACCACATCTCTCTCTCTCTGTTCATCTATAGATGCCTTTCACTGTGATTTAGAAGTCCTGGTGTGCAGCAATTGGGGTGAAAGGGACTCGTTTTTCCTTGACAGTCTGGGAAGCATAGAGTACCGCTGACAACAGGTCCGCACTCCAGGAACATGTGGGGGGCTCGGTCAGTTAGGCTCTGCCTTTGACTCAGGTCACGATCCCAGGGATCCTGGGATCAAGCCCCACATTGGGCTTCCTGCTCCGTGGGGAGTCTGCTTCTCCCTCTGCCTATCCGCTCCCCCTACTTATTCTCTCTCTCTCTCTCACAAATAAATAAAACCTTAAAGAAAAACAAAACAAAACAAAATAAAAAAACATAGAAAACGTCCAGGCTCCAGAAGTACTAAGTCTTCACCCAGCCCCGTGCCTTCAGTTCTTTGAGCTTTTTTAACGGTGGTGAACACATTCAGCAAGACAAGCCACCTCCGCCCCTCCCAGGGCACTGTCAGATGGGACAAGGTTCATCCCCACTGCTGTGCGGTCAGCCCCACGTCACCCCACACGGGAAACACACCGTGGAACTTACCCCCTTTCAAGCCAAGGGAGCTGTCCGCAGGGACCGTATCACGCAGGAGCAAAGGGAATCCCCATCTGTGAGAAACCCGCTGAATTATCTTCAAACCCTACCCAGGAAGCCACGAGGGACAAGTGCCCCCCACTCTCAGGGGCCAGCACGCCTTCCTCCCAGTTGCGTGGGAGCGAGGCAGGATTCGGCAGAATGGAAACCCATAAAGTCAAGGGCTGGGAAAGGCCATGTGAACATGGAGGGATCACAACTGAACAAATCAAGCCATCTTTCCAAGGAAAGCACCCTTGGAGCAGCTCTCCCCAAGACCTACTGGGCCAGCACCCTCACTTCAATGTCTAAAGGGGTCTCAGGACCTGTCGAGGGAGCTTTTCTCTTCCACACACACTCAAGGATGGAGTGGAATGCAAGCTGAGCCTTCCAGGACACCGACCTGCCGTTCAGGGTTGGCATGCTGCCCCACACCCACCGAGAGCAGGGGTCTGGTCCGGGAAACAGGTGGGAGTGCGGGATTGAACTCCCCTGCACGGAAAAATCACTTTCTTGGAGAATGCAGGCGCCATCATGCGAAGACTCCACAAGGAAAAATTAAAAACAGGAAGACCCTACGATGCTGATATTCTGCTTGGGGACCCTGAAAAGGATCAGATGCTGGATCGCAAAGAGAGATATGCCCATCCACATTCGCAGCAGTGTGATTCCGAGTCAGAAGGTGGAGGTGACCCCAGTGTCCGTGGACAGAGGAAGAGAGGAACCAAATGTGACACACATGCAGTGGACCGTTAGTCTCAAGAAGGAAGGAAACCCCGGCACTTGCTTCAATGTGGATGAGCTCTGAGGGCGTTATGCTAAGTGGGATAAACACAGCCCCAAAAGGACAAATCCTGGATGATTCCATTCCCACTCACAGGCAAATGTGTGAGGACCGGGGACCGGCATGGAGATGAGGCCCACTCCCGGGAACACTGCCTAGGAAAGAAGGCACTGGCCAAAGTGGTGGGACCACTCTCGGGCACTGAGGATGCTTCCAGAAGCCACTTTGGGATTCCTGCAGCAGCTTGGGTGCATCCTCCAGGCCCTTGTGAAAGGAACCCCCAAGGTGCCGGTGCAGGAGCGGCCTCTGCCCACATCGGCATAGCTGGGCGAGGCAGGGGACAGGTTCGGGAAGAGGGACAAGATAGAGGAGAGTCTAAAATTAGCCTGAGGCTGAAACAGACATTGCTGTGTTATCAACTGGGGAGGAGGGGAGGGGGTGAGGAGGACGAGGAGGCCAGAGTGGTCGCTGGCTTTTGCCCCGGTCACCAGAGGAGTGGAAGGGACACTTGTGCCTTGAAGGACAGGCTGGTGGATCCCAAAGGAGGCTGGAGACAAGTCTGGGTTTAGAGACGCAGCCCCTGAGGTATGAGGTCCGAAGCAGCCACTGCTCTAAGGGAAACATCTACCGAAACCTCTCCCACTCCTGGGAACACAGAGTGTTTTATAAATAGGATATTAAGCTAGGGAAAACTTAAGTTGTTAATGACTTTTTCACAAGGAGCACCAACAGACTTTACAGAAGCTGCCTTAGCAAACACCAATCTAGCCCTTCCTGGAAGCCAAGCACAGCCTGAAGGGCTTCATAACTATTCACTCATTTAACCCCCAAGGCCAGCGCCCCCGTGAGGTCCGAGGTCCGCAGGTACTGGAACTTACTCTTCCTATGGGAAGAGTATTTACATAGGAATTCAGAGCACACCACTACCGTGGGGGAAATAAACCACGCTGGTCCCAACGTAGATGCTTCAAAGAAACTCAACATCCTTCCTCTGCTCCTTCAGAACCGATTATTAATTGATATGCATAACAAACAAAAGTAATCTCATATTTAAAACATTATCCAAAATGAGCTCCACTGGGATTTTTAAAACACTCAATAGAGCCAAAAGAAACAGCACTAAGATTTCAAGTGGAAGGTGCCAATTAAGAAAGTGACTCAAATCCCTAGAAATGCAAACCCTTTTAATTTCATTATGAGACCCTATAAAGCTGACACCTTGGACAGTGGGACTCTGCTCACCAGGAGGGAAAGTTTCCCTTCCGCTACCCCAAAGAGGCAAATCATGGAGACCGGGCTGTTGCAGGCCCCCAGCCAATGCAAGGAATTTAAGAAGAAACCACAGTGCTCCCCAAACCTCTTTAATTTACAGAGCACCAGGGTCCATGAGGCCCTAATGCAACACACCGCTCTGCCAAAAACAACCTATAGAATTTCTTTCGGATGAGAAAATGAAAATGCCTTGCTAATTGCATTTCCTCTCTGGGTGCCCCCACTGTGGGGGAGAAGGAGTTCAAGCATACTTCCCCGACCAGTTTTGTTGTTGTTGTTTTAAGCCTTCTGTTTCTTGTTATTTTTGACCCATCGATTCAGCAGAAAAGGAAACGAAGGCTGTGACGCCCAGTGCAGGTAGGTGATGTGGGGACGCTGCAGATGGGAGGCCAACCGACAGCTCTATCAAACAACCACAACATGCCTACGCACACAATATTATTACTGCTGTCAGCTTCAGCCCAACATGTGGAGGACCTACTAACTTCCTCAGTGGGAATCTGCACCTAAGAAGTAGCTTCACGCGGCGTATAAGCACTGCATGTTATACGCCACTAACGAATCACTGATCACAACATCAAAAACTAATGATGTACTCTATGTTGGCTTTTATTTATGTTGAACATAAATAAAAATAAATAAATAAGAAGATAAGAAACAAAGAAATAGCTTTAAATACAGAGTCGGTCTTATCCATAGAAATCTGGCTTAAGGGGCACCTGGGTGGCTCAGGCGGTTGAGCGTCTGCCTTCAGCTCAGATCACGATCCCAGGGTCCTGGGATCAAGCCCTACTTCGGGCTCTCTGCTCAGTGGGGAGTCTGCTTGAGATTCTTTCCCCTCCTCTTTCCCCTCTCACACTCTTTCTCTCCCTAAAACAAATAAATAAATAAAATCCTAAAGAAACATTATTCTGTATTCCCTATAAATGATATTTCTATACGAATAGCTGAGACAAAGCAAAGGATCCAAGCACTGTGGCCCCATCGACACTGTCACCTGCTCCTTTTAAAAATAGACAAAACTCAGCACTCTAGTCACAGGCTGTCTTTGAAAACTGACGTTCCAGTTGCTGAAGGTAGAAGGGAAATAGAAGGGAAACAGAAAGCCAATGCAATCAAAAGCCGCAGTAGTTATTACACTTGTTAAAAATGATTGAACAAAAAAAGCATGAGGAGACTAGGATATTTACTTGGGCTCAAAGTATCTCCCCGAAAGATATCAACTGATCAAGAAACAATAGACACCATACAGCAGAGAAAGGGGACACCACCCTCACCAAGGGACCGGGCGAACACCCCCAGCAGAGGGACACGTGGACATCACGCACCTCCTGACACAACGCTCCTCTCGCCCAAAGCGCATCATCTGTATCTGAATCCACACGTAAGGAAACAGACAAGCTCGAATCGAGGAACATTCCACACAATGGCCAGCGATCTTCGGAAGTGTCGAGGTCAAGAAAACAAGGCAATCCTGAAGAACGGTCGCGAATCGGAAAAGAAGGAGGAGAAGTGTGAATTCAATGAGATGTGGGGATCCGGGATCGGATCCCAGACTGACAACAGACATTAGTGCGAAAACTGGCAAGATTCAAATACGGTCTGAAATTCAGTGAACAAGATCACGCCAATGTCAATTTCCTAGTTCTGATAAATGTGTGGTTTTGATGGATGATGTCAATACTGGAGAAAGTGGGGTGAAGGGTTCAGGGAACTGTACTGTTTTTGCAACTTTCTATCGAACTGAAACCATTTCCAAGTAGAAAAGGAGTGTGCTTGTGAGTTTGTGTATATGTCTGTGTGTATTCTCCCGATGAGATGCAATTCTCCTAAATCAAAGCAAAAGGTTTTGTATTTGAAAAAATGCAAAGGATAAATATTTCAGGAAAAAAATAGTAAATCCATCAAACATGCAATAGGTGAAAATTTAGGATCTTCTTGGTTTATCAGTTGTAACTGTATTCTTTAAGAAATTTTTAAATGTCGGGGCGCCTGGGTGGCTCAGTGGGTTAAGCCTCTGCCTTCGGCTCAGATCATGATCTCGGGGTCCTGGGATCGAGTCCCGCATCGGGCTCTCTGCTTGGCCAGGAGCCTGCTTCCTCCTCTCTCTCCACCTACCTCTCTGCGTATTTGTGATCTCTCTGTCAAATAAATATATAAAATATTTTTAAAAAAAAAAAGAAATTTTTAAATGTCATATTTCTTTAATAGTCTATTTCCCTCATTGTATTAGAGTTAATAGAGTCATTAGACATTAGTTAATATTACCTTGAAATCAGGATAAAATAGAAATATTTATCACCCAATAGGCCAACAAAGAGTATAACACGGCAAAGCCTTTTAAAGAAAAAACTGACAATATTTATTAAAATGTAAAATGAAGACAACAATCTGTCATACAGGAGTTTCTGATCTAAAGCCCTCGAGGGCACTGGTAACAAAGACCACACTTTATATAGACTGAGCACTATTTCATTCCTTAGAACGAATCACACTGGAAGGACAACGTCTCCTTTCTCTCTACAAAAGGATCTGAGCTCTGGCAGTCAATGAAAACAGCATGGAACTATAGGGAAATTCAGAGCATCTCAACTGCCTTCCAGAGACTCCACAGAAAAAACCAACTAAGAAGACGGAATTACCAGCAGCTGCCCCTAGATCCACCACTGAGTAAAAATAACGCGTCAACCTAGGCAGCTAACTGATGCTTGTTGGCAAAGGGAAGGGGAAAATGACAGCAGCCAAGGAAGGTCCTGAGTCACAGACAGAGGCAGAGGATTCCATGCAGAAGGACTATCTTGGGCAAACACAGGACTTCTTCTCTTGCTCCGTGGAAAATTTCCCCCAAGGCACAAGCTCTGCTTCCCCAGATAAGTTTCTTTTCCAAGCTATCCCCCCAAAATGCCCTCTCCTCCAGCTGGTCGCAGTTCTCACCAGCCATAAAGCTGAAGAAATCAGATGTCTCCACATCTTTCACATATGAGATGCCACCAAATGTCGCAGGGACAGAGGTGGAGTACTGACAGCCAGGAACTGGGGAAGGCAATGGAGACAGAATCTCACGCCTGCAAGATGTAAAGAGTTCCAGAGAAGGAGGATGGCGAAGGTGGCCCAACAGCATCGATAAGCTTAATACCACTGAGCAGTACATTTAAAAATGGCTAAAATCAGGGTGCCCGGTGGCTCAGCTGGTAGAGCATGTGACCTGGTCCCGGAGTCTTGAGTTCAAGCCCTGTGCTGGGCACGGAGCCTACTTAGAAAATATGGTTAAAATGGTGAATTAGTATATATGTAACCACAAATTATTTTATTTTTTTAAAAAAAGCTTTCACAGAACAGCCTTCAGCTTGATACATTTTCTTTCTCCTACCAATATCCTCACAGTTTAAGGCTCCTAATAAAATGTTCAGTTTTGCTCATGTGATGCAATTCTATTAGCACGCGGGAGTTAGGATGTTTGGGGCTCTAGGGGTGACAGGAAAATCCTAACTGGGAGGGTCTTTACCTGTGAAGAATTCTGCCCGCAGGAGCCCAGCGACGTCCTAGAGGTGGGAGGTTCCACTTGTCCATCCCATCATGCTCAGCACGACCTTCCACCCTCCTGTCTCTCACCTTGGGGTCTCGGATCAGGCTGAGCCAAAGGCTTTTTCTCCAGCCCTCCTTCCCTCACACCTCATTGGTCAGAACCAGGATACGGACTGGGCCCCAGCCAATCGCAGACCAAAGAGAAGGTACCATACAGGTCTTAGCCAATCACACCCGTGCTCAGAGCCTCACCTGCTCCAGGACACCTGGACACGGGCCCCCCAGATGACGGGAACAAGGCAGGCTCTGGGAAGGCGGGCAGAGCTCACACGGCACTGAATCTCTGTTATCTTTTGCTGGTTTCTGGATTAAAACGCCCCAGGTCTGCTAAACAGTCCCATGCGAGCCGACTGGCCACCTTTGAATACCAAGAAGGTTCCAGCCTCTGTGTCTCCATCCCCCTAGACATCTCCGTCCCTAGACAGCAGGATGGCGTCTAGGATTGGCGGCTGGCCGTTCGCGCAAGGGGACGCGTCCTAAGAACGGTGGCAGGGACCCCCAGGCTTTCGGCATCTGAAATCTCAATGCCAAGGTCAGCACTGATGAGGTCGGAATGGAGGAAGATGGACCAGAGGCCTGTGACCCCACAGGTGGCCCCACAGATGACACGCACCCAGCCACTGTGGCCCCTGGGATCCACTCCCTCCTCCCGCACTCACGAGGGGAGAGGTCAGTACACTTCTGTTTCCCCTTGGAGGGAGTGAGGAGGGGGTGCCACAAGGGGCCGGCTGAGCTGAGGTTCCAGAGTGGCCGCCGAGCAATCCTTAACATCTGCCCTCAACTGTATCACAGAGGCTGTAAGTCCTTAAGTCTTTCCGAGGACCCAGGCCACCCAGCAGCTCCTGGGGGGTGTGCGAGGCCACACCCTGGCTCCAGCAGGCCTCACTCCGAGAGTGCCAAGAAGGAAGGAGCCAGCCCCGGCTTGATCAAATCAAGGGGATTTGTTTCCTTGGCCACTAATCATTTTGGCGCCTGGAATTCTTCCATGGTCTTGCCAGAAATCAATGACTCTGGACAGAAATTAGAAACTCAAACTCACGGATAAGCTCATGTGGATTTCAAGTCCTGTTAGGTAATTTTGTGCGGGGAAAACCGTCATGACTTTTCTGTTGGGCAAGTTCTCCCATCTGGTCGAGAACCCCCCATGTGCCACACCCTTCCTATGACGGCCACGGAAGCAGCCAGCACCCCTGACCCCACCGCTGCTCCCCCAAAGCCTCAACTGGGCACATCTCTCCTGCAGAGGAACGCTGAGGAACCCTGGCCTCCACTGGCTCCCGCCCTTCAACCTTTATCCTCATGACCCTCCTCTACCCGATGCCAAGGTCTGCTGGACTTCAAATCCAAAACTCCACTTTGAAGTGGTCAGAAAATTCTCAAATGAAGGTGTTGCACCTGTGAGACAGCTGATCCCATCTGTGGCCATTATGGTCACTCAGATGTCCGGCGAAAGGCCCAAAGGGTTGACAATGAGTTGGGGCCCCTCTTCAGGTCCTCACACCCAGTATTGCATACATGTTTTTCCTTTTAATTTAGAACAGAAACTTAGCGACACCTTTTTAGACTGTAAGACCTTATTACATAAACAATACTGAATGAAGGCTTTCCCCCAAGAAACAAGCAAGGAGAAAGAAAACTGTGGCTAGCCACAGTTTTGGCAGAAAGATCTAAGAGTCTCAGTCCGTGGAGCATGTGACTCTTGATTTCGGGGTTGGGAGTTCAAGTCCCATGCTGCTGTAGAGATTATTTTAAAAATTAATTTTTTTAAAAAAAAGACCTTCACGGGACTCCTGGGCAGCATTAAGTGTCTGGCTCTTGATCTCAGCTCAAGTCTGGATCTCAGGGTCATGAATTCAAGCCCCGCATTGGGCTCCACACTGGGCATGGAACCTACTTAGAAAATAAAAATAATAAATGAATAAATATTTTGTAAAATAAAGATCTTTAGAAAGAACAGAGTTCCCAAGCACCCAAGGTTTTCTCATTTCCAGGTGGAAAGCATTCAGTGCCTCGGAGTCTACGGGACCCAATGAAACCACGGTGTGCTTCAGTAATTCCTCAGCTACCCCCCCTTTCCCGGTGGCTCCACGATTAATTCCCGTGTTTGCTCGAGTGTTGGTTATCTGCTTCATCACCAGCCGCCGGGGGACAGCTGTTAATCTCCCGCTCCCGGGCACGCCAAAGGGCCACGCGTGAGCTCAGTGTTCCCAGGCCGGCACGGGACTCTGGACTCGAACGTCCTCTTCTTGGAGCGGAATCCGCCTGCTGCCTCTCAGGCTTCCCTTCCCCTCCCCAAACACCCACGAGTCTCCAGGTTTCTCAGGCCTAAACAGTGGCCACTACTATCTGAAAATCTAACCAGATTTTTAGAAAAGAATCCAAACCCAGAAGGTCGGGGGAAGAAGACATCTGGAGAGAAGCTACCGGGAAAGAGGTTTCCTGGAGAAGTTGACTTAATGTGGCAGCAAAAGGCACGGAGGCGGCCCCAGGTGAGATGGCCCCACGCCCTCGCTGCCCACGGCGCCCGTGGGTCACCCTCCTACCCCTGCAGAGTGCTTTGTGCTGAGAGATGGAGGACAGCTGAGCTAGAACATCGAGAAGCCGCCCAGGAGAGCCAGGCCGCCTGCTTCCCAGTCCCCTCTCGCCACCTCTCCTGAGCTACAAGACAGACAACGAGGAGGCCAGGCATCGAGGGCACGTGTGACACTCAGAAAATGCCTGGGGGGCCATTTCAAATGGAAAGCCCTGGGTGTCTTCCAAAAGAGAATCTGTCGAAAAGACAGGCGAGGAACCAGTGTGTGTAAGGATGTGGACAGGGAAACCACTGCCCGCAGCTGGTGGTCGGGTTAGACGGTGCAGACACCGTGGAGAAGTCTGGAGGGTCCTCGAAATGCAAACATCGAGTGACCACAGGACCCTGCAGTTCTACTCCTAGGGTCTTCCTCCGCAAAACCCAAACCACAGTGTAACCGTGAAAAGGACCCCAAATGAACCCCTGTGGGGGCACATTCTACAAAGCGCCTGACCGCGACCGTGTGCCTCAATCCCGCCACTGTCATCACACACCGAGTATGAGACCCTGTCAGAGCCGAGAATATGATGCTGAAAGAAAGAAGCCAGTCATTAAAAAGGCCACCTCTTTTTTTTTTATTTAAGATTTTATTACTTTATTTGACAGACAGATCACAAGTAGGCAGAGAGGCAGGCAGAAAGAGGGGGAAGCAGGCTCACTGCCGAGCAGAGCCCAACGCGGGCCTCGATCCCAGGACCCTGAGATCATGACCTGAGCCGAAGGCAGAGGCTTTAACCTACTGAGCCACCCAGGCGCCCAAAAGGCCACCTCTTGTAGGATCCCATTTACAGGAAGGATCTGGACCAGGTAAATCCACAGAGGCAGCGAGCAGGTGGCTGGTGGTCGGGGCAGGAGGGGCAGGCTTGCTTTTGGGGGTAACGCAAATGTTCTAACACAGACTGTGGGGGGCTGCACAGCTCCGTGAATGTGCCAAACCCCAAGCGACCTGTGCACTTTCAGATGGTGAGTTCATGGTATGTGAACCACATGGTTACGTGCAAAGAGTCCGGCAGAGGGAAGGCTGAGCCATCCAACCTAGACTGTGTATTTCAGAGCAGTTCAGGTTTGCCGAGAAACGGAGCAGGAAGCACACAGAGCTCCCACATGCCCCCGCATGGCCCCACCCGCCCCGCCACCGCCCGCTGCCGCCCAGCACCGCACCCCTCAGCTCCTCACTGTCACCATCTTGCGCTGATGTGGTGCCTGATACACGGATGAACCAAGAGCCACGGAGGGTTACTCACTCAAGCTCAGGGTCCCATTAGGGCTGACCCTGGGGTGTGAGGCCCTATGGGTTTTAAGCAAAGCATGTCGTGTACCTGCCATTACAACATCCTTCCAGAAAGGTTTCTCCACCCTCAAAATCCCTGTGCCCCACCCCTGCATCCCTCTCCCCAACCCCTGTCCCTGCTCATCTTTTCCTATCACCATCATTTTCAGATCGGCTTCTTTAACCATTTAACTCTATCACTTCTCACCTACAGAGGCAACACTTTCACCCGGTCATCCAGCCAGTGGAATTCTCTGCCTTTGGATACATACAAAATAAAATCTCTGCATATCTACATGCACACATGCACCTGCTGGTGAGGTGAGTCCCGCCACGTCTTCCCACACAAACTGAGAACCCAGGAGTCTGTGCCCAGCGGGCTGGGGAAGCAGCCACGGGAAGGCTGGCCACAGCCCCGTCTTCGGGAAGCTTCAGTGGCAGCAGGGGAGTCAGGGCCCCAAGATGGCCTTGGGGTCTCTCCATCTGACCTCTGGGACCACAGATGGGGGCAGACACACATTTTATGAGAACAGTGTTGGCCAGGGAAGCATGGGGGCTTCTCAGCGCAAGAGGTTCCCGGTGCTTAGGAGAGCCCCTGCACAGGTGTGCAAAAACCAAGGAGGCCAGCAGGGGTCGCTCCCACGGACACCCCAGGGCCGGGGGTCCCCAACTCTGCTCCAGCCCAGTGATAACTAGATAACTGCTTAGGCCACTTTATACCCAGAAAGTTCATGCCCATACCAACCGGGAATCTGTCCTACCCGGCTTCACCCAGTGAGGCTGCCGTCCTGCCCTACTGTGGCCCCCAGACCCCACAAGGGGCCACGGGACGAGCTTGCCCATGAGACTTCAGGATCTCAGAGCAGCCCACAAATCCCCCTTAACTCCGTCCACACATGTGGCTCCTGGCTTTGAACCCTTTTGAGATGGTTTACAGTAGGATGGAGGGAAAAGCTATGCCAGTCTTAAGACAAATGTGTGGAAGCAGGATCATATGAGATGGCCATTCTGGTCGACTGAAAGTGGCCACCGGCCAGCAGTGTCCTCCGGTGGGCCCTCATCTCTTGTCTAAAGATGCCCTAGTGATGGCTGTGAATATCCTAAAACCAGTGAGTTCTATGGAGAGCTTTATGGTTTGTGTATTTCTACGGCAATAATTCTGGTGTTAAAATAAAGGCGACAGGAGGCGTGCCTGGGTGACTCAGTTGGTTAAGTAACTGCCTTCAGCTCAGGTCATGATCCTGGAGACCCGGGATCGAGCCCCACATCGGGCTCCCTGCTCGGCGGGAAGCCTGCTTCTCCCTCTCTCACTCCCCCTGCTTGTGTTCCTTCTCTCGCTGTGTTTCTCTCTGTCAAAGAAATAAAAATCTTTAAATTAATTAATTAATTAATTAAAAGGGAGCAGGAAGCATGTGCGAATGGCCTGTGCACACCGTCGCTAGTGTTCCTGAGCGCTTGCTTCTGTGTGGCAAACACAACTTTCGTTCCAGATGACTGAAGTGGGAAACGCAAACAAGATGGAATCAGCCCTCGGCCCCCTCTGGCCCTGTGTGGGCCCGAGACTGAGACTGGCCACCATCCCCGACCTCCCCTAGCCACCCAGCCCACGGCGATGTCTCTACATCGTCTGTCGTCCCTGCTGACCTTACTCTCTGGGCCGTTTCTCGACACAACCGCTTGGCCCAAGATTGTATACATTTTTAAACAAATGGTGTCCAGCTTCCCAAATATGCTGGAAAATCTCGAAGGACAGATACGTGTCTCGCATGAACTTCTTTGCTCTTCTACATGCACCCAATAGGGTTCGCGATCCCTGCTGACCGATAGCTAGTGTCTTTATACAAGGTCCCTTGCTTCTTCAACAGCTGACCTCCCGGCCAACCAGAACTACTCAGCCCAGCGGTGTAACACAAGGTGCTCCGGATTCCACCGCGAGCCTACTTACTTTTGACTCTGTTCTTTAAATACCCAATTCATCCAATATAAATTTATATTAAAGCGAAGGCCAGCTTGTAAAAGTAACGGTTCGACAGAACTCACAGATGCCTCCCTGTCTGTGAGCACAGGGCCGTGTGAACGACTCCACCTGATTTATGACCCTGCAAATATCATTCCTCCAGCTCACTTCCAGGACTAACGTCTTCAAAAATCTCAGAGGATCATTTCATGTGTTAACAGCCTTGTTGCCTTTTTTTTCCTTCTTACCAAGCGTGTACCCGGGTTCCTAGCAGACCAAGTGCACCGAGCCTCCGGAATAACTTGTTCTTTCTGGCAGCCAGCAATCTCCACTGCATTTTGGTTGTTCCCACCAGCACACTGATGTTCTCAAGCCCGCCAGGGGCAAGGTGCGGCAGTGGGAGGGCTGGATCCCGGCCCGCGCTCCCGGATCCCGCCTGCTGGGACTGTACTGGGAAGGTACTGTGTGCCCCTCAGAGCAGGCAGGCACCGTGCACCGCCGGGCGAAAGTCAAGGCGGCCAGGAACCCACAGTGCCAACCCTTACTGAGCCTGCATTTTCTCGAATATTCTTGCACAGGCTGGATGGGACTGCTCTGAGCAGCCCCCGCCGCCAACCCCATCGCTGTGCCTCCGAGGCTGCCTGACCCCTGACGGCCCGCAGGTTACAGAGGGACTCCAGCTCCTAGACAGCCAAGCCCAAGATTAGGAGGCCGCTGAGCGAAATGGAAGTTTGGAGAGCTGTTCCCCCTCCTCTTTGAGTAGCTGTTAAGAAACTGGAGAGGAACCAAACTAACGCTCGGTGGATTACCTAAGAGACCCTCTGGTATTACAGCGCATGCTGCTGACTCGGAACCTCTGAGCTGTGACGTCAATGTTTTCTTTAACTTTAGACCCTTGTTTCTATTTAAGAATAAATATCGTGCTTGGCGCTAGTGGGGAGAGGACAGAGGGCAGCGGGACAAGACGGCCTCTCATTCACCCAGCAAGCCCTTCCTGAGCACCTGCTTGGCCGCGTGCCCCTCCCGCTGGGAGAGGATGAACCAACAAAACAACGGGAAGAAAGATGCTGGCCCTGGGGAGGGGAAGCAGACAAAATGAACGTGCATTATGAATAGATCAAGGAGACGGTACATTCACAGGGCCCAGAATGTGGACAAGATGGAAAGTGGGACCCAATTAGGGTGATGGGTCTCAATTCCTGCGGCCCCAGAGCATCAGTCCTGGGCCAAGGCGGGGCCTCATTGGCTTGTACCAAATGGAAGTTGGAGGTTTTCTTGATCGGCAGCTGAAATGGAGAAGCAGCTCCTGAACCGGACAGTGCGACTTCAGCGGGCATCAGAGAGCTGCTGGACCTGCCCGCCCCCCGGGAGTGGACAGTAGGCGCCCATCCTGGCCAACAGCTGGCTGCTGGACCTGCCCGCCCCCCTGGAGTGGACA